>APFE031294693.1:35910-49564 GCA_000404065.3 Pinus taeda
TAGATGACTTCTCAAGGAATACATGGATATATTTCCTTAAGAAGAAATCTGAAGTCTTTGACAGGTTTAAAGAATTTAAGGCTCTCGTGGAAAATGAGACAGAGAAGAAGATAGAGGTGTTGAGGATAGATAATGGTGGAGAGTTTTGCAACAAGGAATTTCAATAATTCTATAAGAAGTGTGGTATAGCACAACAAAAGACTACTCCATATACACCTCAGCAAAATGGAGTTGTAGAAAGAATGAACATGACATTGATGGAAAGGGCAAGAAGCATGCTCAATGGTGCTGGGTTAGGACAGGAATTCTAGGTAGAGGCGGTGGATACTGCATGTTACTTGATCAATAGGTCACCTTCATCAGAATTGGAGGATAAAACTCCACAAGAGGTATGGACTGGTAAGAAACCCTCTCTTTCACATCTGAGGGTATTTGGATGTGATGCATATGTACATGTTCCAAAGGAGAAACAAACAAAGTTGGATAGTAAATCTAAAAAGTCCATCTTTATTGGGTATAAGGATGGTTTAAAGGGTTATAATCTTTGGAACCCGAGTAAAAAGGAAGGTTGTGTACAACCGAGATGTGGTGTTCAGAGAGGTGAAAAATGTTATTAAACATGAAGCCCAACCAAAGGAACCTAAGAAGATAGAGTTTGAGCTAAAGGAGGAAGAATCAGACTCTACAACACAGGAGGAATCAGAAGATGAAGAGCCACAAACTTGGTTATGAGAAGGTCAATTCGAGAAAGAAGGCAACCAGAAGGTATAGTCCATCTTCTTTCTATTCAAATTTTGATTTATCTATTATGGATGATGATCCCAGAACTGTGAAGGAAGCAGTAGATTCAGAGGATGGAAAACTTTGGAAAGAGGCCATGGCTGATGAAATGGCATCTTTGCACAAAAATGAGGCTTGGGCTCTAGTGGAGTTGTCGGCTGAAAGGAAACCCATTGGAAGCAAATGGGTGTTTAAGAAGAAGACAAATGTAGAAGGAAAACTAGAGAAATACAAAGCTTGGTTGGTAGCAAAAGGTTATTCCCAGGCACTCGGAATTGGTTTTGGTGATATTTTTTCTCCTGTTGCCAATGTAACTTCTATTATATTACTTTTATCTGTTGTTGTTGCTTTTGATTTTGAGGTAGAATAGATGGATGTGAAGACGACATTTCTTCACGAGGATCTGGAAGAGGAGATATACATGAAGCAACCAGAAGGCTTTGTGGTGAAGGGTAAGAAAGAACTAGTATAAAAGTTAAAGAACTCTCTGTATGGGTTAAAACAATCACCAAGGATGTGGTATCAGAAATTTCATACATTTATACGGGGACTTGGCTTCACCAGAAGCAAAGAAGATCACTGTGTGTATTTTAAATTAATTGGTGACCATGTTATTTATCTGGTCTTATATGTGGATGATATGTTGCTGGTTGGAAATGACAAAGAAATTATCCAAGATTTGAAAACCCAATTTTCCTCGAAATTCAAAATGAGAGATCTTAGTGCTGCAAACTATATTTTGCGCATCGAAATTAAAAGAGATCGGGAAAAGAGGAAGCTTTGGTTAAACCAAAGGAAGTATTTTGAGAAAATACTGTAGAGGTTTAATATGCAGAATAGTAAACTGGTGAAGGTTCCTATTCCTGTAGGTGTGAGGTTATCTACTAAACAGTGTCCCAAGACACAAGAAGAGGAAGAGGACATGTCCCATGTTCCATATGCAAGTGCAGTCGATAGCCTGATGTATGCAATGGTATGTACTAGACTATACAATGGACATATAGGTGGAGTATTGAGCAGGTTTATGTCAAAAACAGGGAAGGAGCATTGGACAACAGTGAAGCGAGTTTTCAGATATTTCTGTGGCACTAGAGATTATGGTTTGTGCTACCAAGGAAGACCAAGATTGGAAGGAGCGTTGGATATTCGTGGCTTTATTGATGCAGACTGGGTTGGAGATCTAGATTAGAGAAGATCTATAAGTGGGTATGTGTTT
Organism: Pinus taeda; assembly: GCA_000404065.3. Lineage (NCBI taxonomy): Eukaryota > Viridiplantae > Streptophyta > Pinopsida > Pinales > Pinaceae > Pinus > Pinus taeda. Next base: position 37,907 of record APFE031294693.1, read on the forward strand.
AACCTATTTGGAGGTCCAGTCAGTTGGATGAGTAAGAAACAATCTGTAGTGGCACTATCATCAAGAAATAATGCAAAATCTCTAAAAGTTATCGATGCAACTATCATTGTGATTCGTGAGTGGGGAATGAAATATATAGGTGCACCACAAGAACTAGTTAAGAAGAGAAGGGAATAAGATGATTTGGAAAAAGCAGAGCTCATAATGCTCATGAATAACAACAAATAACTTAATGCATTTATAACTAGTATCGTATCCTCTTATGCACAATTTTACAATAATGTGGATTCCTTGGTTAAAACTCGTAAGATTCCCTTAGTTGGCACATTCACATAGGCTAAAGGAAGAAATGCAAGTATGCAAGAAGTTACAAAATACTTTGACTAGCTTAAGAAGATCTCCACTAAAGCAGACTTAGAGATTGACTAGCATACTATGGAGAAGTATATTAGTGGCCGTCCTAAGATCAACATTATGTTTTTCTTGTTGAAGAAGGACACTCAATCTGGTTCCAAAACTATCTACTCTGATACAATGGAAGCTAGAGTTTGCTTGCACCTTAAAATTATTGCAAAGTAGGAGGATATCATGGCATAATACAAAGCTTGGAATCACTATGTAATCGAAGGTATTCAAGTCGAATTTGTTGGGCTATAGTTTCCTTAAAATTAAACTTAACATCTATTTCATCTTATTATGCTCTACCAATTTTTGTCTCATATGGGTTTTTTCTTTTATTTTTTTACTTTGACATAAATGTAAATGGAAGTCCAAATAATTTAATGTGGAATATGAAAAGCGATTAGTCAATAAAAGACAAAATATGTAAGAGAGTCATGAGGAAAGTCCAAATGTCAGAAAGGGAGATGAAGAGTCGTCTCATTTTTTATAAATAAGCCCTCATAACTCAAGGGAATGGATTGGAACCAAAGAGGCTTGGAGATAGATTTTGAGGCCTTGACTTATCTTGTTAGAATAGGAAGAGTATCATTCTTTTAAGAGAAGCAAGTTTTGGCTTCATGATCCACTATTGGGGCTAGTACTACATCAATTTAATTGTATGCTTGGGACTTTCACTTTCTTAGTGAGAAGCTCTCAGAGCTGCCACATCCTTGTGTATATGTTGTGAATGTTGTAAGAATATTCTTTATATATTTGTGATATATGTGGTGTCACTATTCTAACGTTAATGAACTATCTTTCTAACCTTACTATGTTCTCATTGAATTTGTGTTTCTATATAATGATTTTAGCTATTATCTTGTGAACTATTTTGCAGGTTAACTAACGGTTCTTGTGTGCCTTATTTAAAATATCTATTATTAATTTCTTTTAAGGGGGTCACATTGCCCCCCTTTGATGTGAATGAAACTTTGATACATCACACTCTCATATAAAGTCATACACTTGTTATGACCAAAGTCATGCATAATTCATCTTATGTGTTTGTTGCAGCCAAGGCCTACCTTTAAAACCACCACTTTTGGCAACTAGTCATGACTTGTACTCCAATTTGTGTGGGCTCCAAGTGGGAATTCAAACTGAGGATACCTCATTCCCTATTTGCGGCTTTCAACACTACCAACATGTATTTATATAAATAGGTAGACAAATAATTTGGCAAAATAATCCTTTTCTTGCATAGTTATACCCCACAATGATAGAAGATTATTTAGGATTTACAATCTTACGAGTTTCTTTGCAAAATATATTCAATATACCTCCAAATTTTTAAATTTATTTTCATGTCCCATTATTTAACTTTTTGACATCAACCATAAAAAAGAGTCATGTTTTGTTATATGTTGTTCCAATGATTATCACTTTGAAAGAACCTTTTTTTGAAGCCTCCTTTATTAACCTAGTTAGAACTTTAGAAATTAAAAAGAATATAAAAATCAATGAGGGGAACACTTATGTAATACCCCTCCCTATTCAAGGGCATAAATTTGTCACCTAATTGATTATGATCCAAAGATAGTGAAGTAATATACATCATCACCCAAATAAAAAACTTAAGTGTATAATAATAAGTCTAGTGTAAGTAAATCTTACAATGTCATATGATTTCGAGAGTTTCCATTTTAATCACCATTTATCTTTGACCCCTAATCTTGATTGAGTGAATATTTTCTTATGTGATCCCAATTGTCTTGTGGATTTCCATTCCCTCTAAAAAATGAAACTATTCGCAATATATTTTCTTTGATAAAACATATTTCTTTATTTTTTCAATAATGTTTGAGATAATTTTATAGATGGATTTGTATAAGGATATGGGATTTATTTTTCTGAAGGTTGTTTGCATTTCCTTTTTAGGATTAAATTTTAGAAAAGTAGTGTTATAATATCCTGTTTTTTAAGTAATTTTCAAAGAAATGAAAAAAATCCTAAGAATAATTATATAGGAAGGCCATGTGGCCATATTATCCTTTTAAAATGTCTATAAAATTTCTTTCAATTTTTCTTTTAGAACCTCTTTTTCTCTCTTATTTACAAGTCTAGTAAATGATTTGGATAGCCATACTACTTAGATAATTATATCAACCATAGGGTTCCTTCAAGAAATTGACTTCTTTGACAACGTCTTGTGGAACTATCATTTCCTTTGTCAATTTTCCCAAATGAGTGCATGTTGTTCCCATTATTACATGTCTAAGAAAATAATTTGTATTGTCATCACCGTGGTTATATCCATATGGCTCTATTCTTAAGTATCTTTTATTACTTATCCACTATGATGTTCTTATCTTTTGTCTTCCACAAGCTTTACACTCAATCTTTTATCCTTGTTAAAATTTCCACACCCATCTATTACTATTGTAAAGTTTTTTTCAAGACTAACTACATTCCACTTATTTTAAAAACCTATCATCTTTTTTCTTTTAATCTCCTTCACATTAACTTGTTGGCTTTCAAATTTCTACACCCATCTATTACTATTGTAAGGCATTTAGGAAGACTACTTGAATTCCACTTATTTTAATAACCTATCATTCTTTTTCTTTTTATCTCCTTCTGATTAAGTAGTAGCCTTTTCTTTTCTATTTCAAAATTTTAATTGAAATTGAATGAATGAAAATTCTCTTAAATATTATTTATAGGTTTGCAATGATCCTCAATCGTGATTACAAATTCTTACATCTTCAACAATTGAAAATTCAATTTGAATATGTTAGATGGTTTACATTGCATTAAGATTACTTTCAAGCTTAGGTCAATCCTAGATTGGAAATTCTAATTTCCCTTAGTTTGTTATTCCTCTAGGTAGGAATTAGATCTTTAGGTTCATATCTAATGTACACATAATCTACTTCTTCCAAATTTCTTATAAAGTAACTTATATAATAATTTAGTTGTACTCTTAATTCCTCCTAGAAAACATTCTAGAACTTCTATCATCATAACTAATTTAGTTTGAAGGCTTATATAATACTCCATGTACAAACCCTGGATCAATTTGCCCTCTCAAATTACTATGTATGTCATGCCTCCCATGCCAACTGAATCTAGAGCATTAATGAATGAGGTTCATTGGTGATATTGTTGATTCAACCTTGTAGATAACGTTTGATGTAGAGGGGAAGGCGGTGGATGGAAAAGGAATCGACATACATACCTTACTTGGGACATGGATTCAAACATTATTAGTCAGGATGACATTCATTCCCACATTGAAAGTACTCTATAGGTGGTTGTTCTCTATTGCATTTGCAAAGTACTGAAGGTTGATGGCCTCGGCACTAAGGGAAGAGATTTTTCTTACATGATAGCTATCGTCTCTGAACAGGGATGTGCTAGGAGAGGAGGGAAAGAAAGAGGCCATCAACATCCCCCACCATGGAATGGCCAAGGGGCGGAACAATTTGATGAAGATTTTCCGCGATATATTAGACACTTGGTCACATTTATGGACACCTAAGATCTTAGGAACTCTAGCAATGGTCATGAGGAAGTCTAGAACTTGCTTTCTTGTTAGAGGGATCGGGAATAGGTCATGTGTGTTAGGGAAAGAAGAATTTTTTACATATATCTCAATCTAGTCGAGGCTCGCTCTAATTTAAGGGTCATGTTACGTGCTCGAGGAATTCAATTCCCTCCTCCACTCCCTCCTCTAGGTTCCTCCAACTCGGCAAACAATTGGGATAATGGAAACTTGATTTGTCAAGGTACCAAGCCTACGAACCCTAAACATCTTGGGTCTCAGAAAAAGAAGGAGGTACGAGGTTGTCCCAACACTTTCAACCATATGGAGAAGGAGCAAACTTGCTCCGACAAGACATTCATTGCAAACCATCCCATAGGTGAAACCTGTGAGAAGGAGGTCAACACCAGCATAAGTGTTGTTTTTTTAGTGGGAATGACCTCCATGCTTACAAGAAGGCTATGATGACCTCTTCAAGTAAGTGTTACCAATATTTCTATGAATATCAAAGAAAAGCATTCTCGAGACTTTGCGTGTGGCATTTTGTTCTCATTTCCCACTCATTTTATAATACCATTCTTTTTGCTATGGTTCTATGATGTCAAAAGTTGGTCTAAGAACTCTCAAAGAGACCACCTAGTTTCGCACTTAAAGGTAGATTGCAAGCATGCTTTCAGGTAAGAATGTTTATGTAGAAAACATCTCAGATACATTTTGCTAATGTTTATCCATACATATACACTATGTTACAGGTTATCCTAATAAAAAAATACATATTATTTCTTATAATTTACAATATCCTAAAATTTTAATAATTTAATGATAGATCAATTTAATACTCAAATACTGACTCATATGTTATAAATTACACCACTAAAATTTATATTGTAAAAAGAATTTAAATACAAAGTAAACCAAAAGGATAGTAAGATGCTGGGAAAGGAAATGCACACAAATTAAACACGTCGAAGAAAATACGAACTTTCTATCCTGCTGAAATATACCTATATATACCTGTGTATTCTATGATACCAACACCTATCTGTAATGATATCATGAAATTTGAAACTTTAACAATCTGCTTTACTTTCGGATTTGCTGCTCTCGGAATCCAGACATACAAGTTTGGTTCGAAATAAATATTAAATAGAATGACCCCAACATATATATATAAATAATGCAATCCATTTCCTTCCCAACATATATATATATATATAAATAATGCAATCCATTTCCTTCGAAAGTGTTTTTGAGCGGAAGTGGTTCAAAATGTATCCGTGGTTACAATCAGAAACGCAGATTTACATCGTTCAGCTCGCACCTTTATAGCATTGTCACCCTCTCGAACAACATCGAACAACACCAATACAGTTATAGGGAATGAAAAGAATTTATGCACTTAGGGGAATGAGCAAAGAATGTTAGAAGAATTTATGCATTTAGGGAAATGAGTAAAGAACGTTACGCACGCGTGCAGTTAATGCAGCTCAGTTAACAAGAGCGCAGTGTCACCTGATCTGCCTTTCACTTCCTGTAATGTCGCCAATCCTGCCCGTCCTCCATCGATCTTGAAAAGTCATAGAAGAAGCAGCCGAACGGTGGTAATTGCAGTGAATATAATCAAATGGAAGAACTATGTCGAGGTGCCCCTGTAATGTAGTAAAATAAAAGGCGCAGCGGGCCGAAGATAAAGTGGGAAGAACTGCCTCGAGGAGCCCCTGTAATAAAATAAAAGGCGCAGTGGGCCGAAGAAAAAGTGGGAAGAACTACCTCGAGGCGCCCCTGCAATAAAATAAAAGGCGCAGCGGGCCGAACATAAGGTTTCGCTTCACTAGTTTCGTTTTACTCGATGTTTACCTAACGACGAAGGCCAGCAGTTTCCTTGTCGAGTTTCCATGACGAAATTCATATATTGGACGGAGCCTTAATTCATTTGATCAGTACCATTGATAATTTGAGAACAGATAATTTGCATATTTCATGGAGATCATATCATAATTGGCTGTATATCCAAATCTCGTGGACATCACATTGGCCCGCGTTGAGATAACCTGGCACTGCCGTGATAATCCGTTTTCCGGTGATAAATGGCATATACTACACATGATAACCAGCGTATTTGATGATAATTCGCGTATCACTTGATAACGCGCGTATCATCTGATAATTCGCGTATTCATCTCTGATAACTCGCGTATTAGTGGTGATAGGTCGCATAACGGAGAGAGAAGCCACATATTTGGTATTTTTGGTGGTCATCAACAGCAAATTGGTCGGAAAACAGTCGTGTAAACGGCAAAGTTGACCCCCATGTCATGCGGTGATAACCAGCGTACCTGAGTAGTTAAGAATTGATAATCCGCGTCACAATTGAGAAATCGCGTATCCAACGGTTATAGTTCGCGTATCCCTTGACAAATCGCGTATAGTGTGATTATTCCCGTATGCAAAGATAACGCGCATATCAATTGATGATAACTCGCAATTGGGTGGTTAACTTCACACATCAACCGTGGTAATCGGCATGTTCCGCGGTGATAACCCGCGTATCGAGTGATAACGTGCATTTTAACTGATGATAATTCGCATTTTGGTGAGTCAAGTCGCGCATCAACGGTGGTAATTGTCATGTTCGGCGGTGATAACATAGCCCGCGTGACAAAACACAAATCCAGGCGAGAAAACTTGCATATCCATGGAGATATCCGGCCCATAAACAGAGAAGAAATTTAGTCGCATAACAGAGAAGAAGTCGGAGATAATCCATATGCCCTCGATACATCCTGATTGAACCACAGGCGGAAAAGAATGCCAGATCCGGAGGCGGAGGCGGGGGAGGATGAGGATCCATGATAACAATTTATATTTTTAATGACGAGTTATCTTCGGCTTTGCTTGATTCATATTTATATTGATAGAACGGGAGGCAGAGGAGGATAAATAATAACAATTATGCGATGGAGTTTTGCTTCATTAAAAGTTCACAGACTCTAGAAGTTGCAGACATTGCAGGGCTGTAACCAAATTGGCAAATAATCGAGAAGAAGGTGGATGCTTTTAGATACGGCACGAGGAGAGTGGTTGTATACTTATTTCCGGGAAATCCATAGACCGGTGAGCTTGGTATATCATTTTTTATGCTTTCCATTAAGTTGACAAGTCTACTTAATTGAAACTGTGTGTCTGACTTCCTCCGCTACTCCTATATTCCAATCTTAACTGATGTAAATGAGATTAGTATTTATGTATACAAATGAGCCCAATATTTTGATATTGTTTTTCTCGAAACCTTCTTATTTGAAGCGTCACCTACCTCTCAAGTTTTGATATTGTTTTTCTCGAAACCTTCTTATTTCTTTTAAACTTTCCGCCTTTTTGTTCATTTGATGTTGTCCTCGCATGTCTCATACTCTTACACATATATAAAACTAGACAATCCATTTATTTCTTTCCTGTGTGTAGCTACAGGTTAACTCTTCAACATTTTCACAAAATTGGAATCCATTGTTTCTGTTATCAGATCTATCGTGAGTGTTTCAATTGACTGTTCCACATATATAAAACTAGGCAATCCATTTATATCTTTCCTGTGTCTCGCTACAGGTTAACTCTTCAACATTTTCACAAAATTGGAATCTATTGTTTCTGTTATCAGATCTATCGTGAGTGTTTCAATTGACTGTTTCAGTTCAATATTATATGTTAAATAAGGTTTTTTTTTCTTTTTTTTTTAATAAAAAAGTATTTAATGAATCATTACACTTTTATTATTATAATTTTATATATCGGGTGATTGTGTGCGAAGCCTGTAACGGTCAGAATAATCTAATCATCCGTTGGTCAATGGACTATTTCAGATCAATATTGAATTATAAATCATGTTTTATATATATTTAAAAAAGAAAGTTATTTAACAGCATTACCCTTTAGTATTTATTATTATATTTTTGTATATAGAGTGCTTAGGTGGGAAGCCCGTAATGGTGAGAATAATTCAGTAGTCACGCTGGGTACTTATAAGTTGGAAATTCCTATCGGATATCGTAGAATCAATTTTTTTTTTAATTAAATTTTAATAAGTGAATTTTATACTTAAAAACTGCACAATAATTAAATATATTATTATCATGAATTGATTAATAATGAGATATATGATTATTAATTAGATACATTATTATAATGAATTGATTAATAATGAGATACATGATTATTAAGTTATATTTCTTATTACTAATAAAATTTTAAAAGAGATGGTGAGTTATTTTAAAATACATAAAAAATTTAATATTCTAAAATAAATCTATAATTATAAAATTTAAATCTAGCATTTCAAAAAATATTTTTAAAGGAAGAAAAACCTACTTAAACATATTTCAAAAATAAAAAACATTAAATAATTGTCATAACATCTATCCCAACTGAAACAAAAAAATCTTTATTTAATTAATCATTTACTTTTTATTGAATTAACTTTTTTAAACTTTAGTTTACAATATGGTGTATATTAAATTTTAATTTTTATTATGGCGAACTTATGCCTATGCTAGGGGTAGACTAAAAATTGGAGTTGGCATTGTCAACCTATCACAAGGGTGAGGTTCACAACAGTTCTATTGTAGGTGGTAATTAATTTCCCCAACAAATGGCCGCAACTCCATCGTTAGATTCAATCCAAGTGTTTTGATGGCACAGGGGTGCTAAGGGTAGTTTTTAGGTAACTACTCGACACTCATGAGGGTAGTTTGGGGTATCCACACCACACTCTCAATGGATCTCCAGCTCATTTGAACCCTATCCTATCTGAAACGGCTCTGTAGCACCACACAACTCAAATCTTCATTCTGGTTCAATCGTTCCATTTCCCAACATTAGGTACTCTTGATGTCAAGTTACAAGGTTTTTTTTCTTTTTCTTCTTTAGGTATGGGTTGCCTAGGTTGCCCTTTATACAAACTACAAGGCTTAAATCATAAAATAAAGATTATTGTGCACTAACAACAAAAACTAACCCCATCCACTTCCTTTCTGCAATGGCTACCCACTAGTAAGTTTACATGAGGAATTATCTGAAAGTAAATCTTTAGTTTTGAGTTTATCATTATTTGTTTTTAGATAAATTCTCCTTACCCATATTCTTTCACAGTGTAGTTCGCAAGTTCTTGGTTTTTGTCAAAGGTTTTAGCAAGAAACTTCACTTACGAGAGTAATTCTGTAATTAGAATACTTCTCCTTGTTTTGTGCACTTCCCTCTTCAATTTTGCCAAGAACTAATTGGTCCTTTTTGGGTTTTCCATGGATGCAGGGCTAGTTTCTACAACGAGAAAACCTCGCCCGTGTATCAAGCACTAGTTTCTACAGCGAGAAAACCTCTCCCGTGTATCAAGCACTGCAAGCTTCTTGGGTTATTCACGACATGTTTCTCTTCGATTCTATAGGTGTTCATTTAATCTTTACTATTATTATCTGTTAGTTGGCAATTATGCGACAAAGCCTTGGGTTTGGGGAAATAATCTCCTTTATAGGATATGGGCTTTCCAAATTTTCTTGCTAATTACACATAGACATGCTAAATAGGTGGTGCAGTGTTGCACTAAGGAACCCAGTTATAGAGGAAGCTTGCAGCTTTGATTTTTTATCTTTGTTCCAAATTTAATGGAAATGTTTGACCATGGCTATACTGCAAGTAGAAAGGAACCCAGTTATAGAGGAAGCTTGCAGCTTTGATTTTTTATCTTTGTTCCAAATTTAAGGGAAATGTTTGACCATGGCTATACTGCAAGTAGCAACCTTTCGCATACTTATTATTTGCAATTTTGTGTTATTTATTTAATGCAAGGGTTTCTTTTATGATACTACTATTTTTGAAAAAGAAATCGATTATTGTTGTCGAATTAAAAATAAGGTATTACTCTTACAAAACCTTATTTCATTTTCCATCAAGCAACTCAATTATTGCTGTTGATTGTATCTCTTGTATTAGTTTTCTTTTGTAAAATTTGATTCAATGCCCACCTACAAGGTTCTTTGTCTCACAGTACCCCTCTACTGTAGCATGGATTACTCAAGACCCAGGAATGCTTGTTAGGTTGTTGGGTTTTTGCAGTTAGGCCATACTATTAAAATGGGTCTTTATGTTTTTGTTATTTAATTTAATGGAAAATTTTTACCAGTGCCGTTTTCCCTCTATCTCACAAAGACTTATTTATAATATTTTTCTTATAATACAATTACAATTTACAAAAAAGTTTTCTTTGTTTCTGAAATATATATATATATATATATATATATATATATAGTATACTTATATTATAATCTCGACTTTAACAGTAGTTGCAAAGAAAAAAACTAATTACTTATCCAAAATCTTTATCTACTTTAGTGTTAATTCTTCCTATAGAGGAAACAAAAAAATTTCATCAATACTTCAAAACTTTATTATTTAATTAGTAATTTCATTAGTAATTTCAACTCAGAATATTACATATATAGAATTAAACTAGGATGAAGACTCCTCAAGCCAACCATTGAGCTTGGAAATTACATCTAGATCTCCCCCGAGCCGAACTTTATTATTTCATTAGTACTTTCATTAGTAATTTCAACTCAGAATATTACATATATATTATTATTTCATTAGTAATTTCATTAGTAATTTCAACTCAGAATATTACATATATAGAATTAAACTGGGATGAAGACTCCTCCAGCCAACCATTGAGCTTGGAAATTACATCTAGATCTCCCCAGAGCCGAACTTTATTATTTCATTAGTAATTTCATTAGTAATTTCAACTCAGAATATTACATATGTAGAATTAAACTGGGATGAAGACTCCTCCAGCCAACCATTGAGCTTGGAAATTACATCTCCTCCAGCCAACCATTGAGCTTGGAAATTACATCTAGATCTCCCCCTGAGCCTTTTTAATTTCCAGAGTAGTTGTCTCATAGTAGTTTGTTCTTAGTCCTCAAGAATCCATCTCAGAACTTAGAAACGTTCTTCCACTGGCTCTTGTCCAGGTCAAGAACACCATGCAACAACATACTCCTAACCTTGGCATTGCCCAGCTAAAGATTTCCTCTCTGCTTCAGTTGCCTCTCTTCTCATTTTTAGTATCTAGTCTCTATAGGAGGAAGAAGTAACTATCTTAACTGCTTGGAAATTAAAGATTCTCTTCTGGTTCCTAAAGTTTCACTGCTAGACTTTCACCATGTCTAGAATATACCACGTCTTGAATCGTAAAAGTAAATATTATATATTTAAGAAATATTGTAATGTTGTATTATGTTATATTACATTGACTCTGCCCACTTACAAAAAAAATAATAATAAAAATTACAATTATTAATAATTATTGTAGATATGTGGTAGAAAGATAAAATCTTTTGGGATCAAATCTTTTGAAGGGTAAATTTTGTTTAGAATGAAAAAAAATTAATCTCCCTTGGATCCTAAATTAAAAAGAATTTAATTTAATCAATAATATCTAAAATCATGTGATCAAAATTAATTAATAAATTTAGTATTATATTAACTTTATAATTTTTAAACTTCACATATTTAATAAGTTAATTTGCTAATAAAAACCTAATAATTTAATTAATAATCATTCAATTAAAAAAAAATATAATTCAAAATTAATTAATAAATTTAGTATTATATTAACTATAACTTTTAGGCTTCACATATTTAATAAGTTAATTTGTTAATGCAAAACCCAAAATATAAAATCC
>APFE031294693.1:49938-81323 GCA_000404065.3 Pinus taeda
AAATCCTGGTTACTGGGTGCAAGCCCCGGAAGTGATGATTGATGCTATGTGATTCGTTCTCCACATTTCACTAGTTTCAATCCCACTTCTTCACCCCTGTGAGCATCACCCGATGTAATGAGTGCTAAGTGAACTATTCAAAAATCATGAGAAATTAGTGAGTTACGACTACCTCTCATGGAAATGGTCATACTTGAATGACTTACTTAACGCAGTTGAATCCCAAAATGATATCTAATATAAAATCCATTAAGTAAAAGATTTTACGAAGAACATATTAAAGGTTGAGCATATCTCTTATATGTCCTAGATATCCTTAAAGGGTTATCTTAAGGGGCATAAGATATTTTCTTTATTTTTTGTCACACATAATAGCGTAATATTTTTATAATATTTGTAATGCATTTAAAATTAATAATAAAAATCAAAGATTATATTATATATTTACAAAATTTAAATTATTGTTAATAATTTGACTTTATTGCCTTATGGAATATATGATACAATTGGGATAACATTCATGTCACTATATAGTCAAATATTGAATACCATATATGATTGATAATTGCAATGAATTTGTTACGGTGTATAAACACATATTTAATGGTGATTTGAAATATTTAAATATAAATATAATAATTATCATTATAACGAAATTTAAACATAAAATTTAGAATTATAATAAAATATTTGAAATATGTTTTTAATATTAATTTAATTAACAATGATTAATGGGAGAATATTATAACTAAGAATAATTAATGGGTGAATGGGAAATTTGGACTTCCATAAATATTTCATATATGTTTATTCTAGCATATTTTTAATGGTATTTCACAAATCAAAAAATAATGATTTATTTTCCAAAATAATTGTTATTTTTAAATTTTTAATTAAATTGATTAATTAAGAAATATATAAATAATGAAAATAATATTTTTAGAATAGTTGTTACATTTTTTCCATTTTGATTAATTAAAAAAAGATAAATTATATATGAACTAGAATGGTATTAAATGAGTTATAGTTTTTTGGGTATATGGTATTGATAAATCATGTATTGTAAAAAAACATTATTAACAAATTGAGAATATCATTTAATTGTCAATAGATATTTTATTATATTCTTAGTAGTATTTAAAATATTAGATCAAAGATTGAGATTCTCTTTGAAAATAGTATTATTTTATTTACAAATTAAGAATCTCCATGATATAATGAGACTTCACTTTTCCCATTCTTCTCACCATGATTGGAGTGGTTGTGAAATGGGTGAAATTGAAGAGAGTAGTGTTTTTTCCTAATTAAGAATTTATTTAAATGTTTTTTTCAAAATGTATATATGTTTAATTAATATATTAAATTTTTCACCGACAAGGTGTAGAATAGACGGTGATTCGATAATTTTTTAAGGCATTATGAGATGTTAAGGTCAACAATTTAATATTCTACTGGAAAAATCCATCTATGTTAACTGATGGTGTGACCCAAACTGAATGCGATCCTTGAGTGATTTTGATACTTTAGATGTCCCTGGGTCACATTTTCTGAAGCAAAAGGTTAAGAATCCAATATTCTCACAACTCAGATCACTTAGAAAACTATATATATATATATTATATTTATATTTATATATATTTTAATATTTATTATATATTGTAACAACCATGAGACAGTTAACAAACATTGAGGACCATATATTTGATTGATACAACGAATAAAAATCAATGTAAGGGACTAGCTTTCCAAATACGTCTTCATCAACTTAGGGTCATGAAGGCCTAGTTGGAGAAACACATATGAACGGATCGACATCTTTGAAACAAAATAGTGACAACTCATGTGTAGTATATCGTCATACTAACTACAAAACGCGAGAGCCACCATCATCATGTTGACATAGATGATAAGAAAATCAATGTTAAGACCTTGTTGGCATCAATTCCAACACTACCTGCCAACATGCTCTCTCTTTGTCATTGATGTCAACCTCAACTTGATCTCCACAACTCTTATTCTGAAATGAAAAATCTCTCTGTACACCATTATCTATTCCAACTTTCAATTATCTCTACCCCTTTGACATCAATGGAAAATGGAAATACGAAAATTGGGGATCAATACCAAAAAATACAAAGGGAGATAGTCCCCGTAAAATTCTCAACACCATGCTTATCATAAGTTGAACATGCTCCCCCTGAACATGTAATGGGGTTGAAACTATCATCTACCTGTTATTGTACATGTTATCTACTATTGTCATTTTCAACTTGTCACATAACAATGTAAACTTTAAAATGACAACTATAAACTCAAAACGGGAACTCTAGTAAAAAATCCCCAAAAGAACCTGAAAAACAGTGGTAAAAATGAAAAGTGTGTTTACTAGAACGATGCTTTTTTTAGGATTCATTTTCATCATATTTAAAAAATAGTATTAAAACCAACTTTTTTGTGTAGAAAACAATTTTTTAGGAGAAAAACACACTATTGTTTTTGGTAGAATAACATTTTTCTTTCCGAGGTATAATTTCAACATTTTTTAGTAATGACGATAAAGATAAAATAATGGGATCTGAAACACACTAAAATTGCATTAGTTTTCATCCATGTTGTTAAACATATAATAACATTGCACTAAAGATCACTAAAATTCTGATTGTTCTCAGCCATAACATTAAAGAAAAAAATAAATAAATAAATAAAATAAAAACCCTAGAAAGTTTTCAACCATAGAATTAAAAAACCTTAAATTTTCAACACGTTTCAACCATGATATTATGAACAAATTACATGAGTAAATTAATCAAAATTTCAATACTTGTAGATTGAATGAAACAAAAATTATATCTCTAAGTTATTGTTGCATTGTAGATATTCTAAACATTAAAAATCATCATAATTAAAACATATAATCCAACAAACATAAAAATGTCTCATAACTTCATTTAACACCATATGGAAATCAAAATTTGTATTTCAAGATATGATAAAAAAATTAGTTATATAAATTGTCTTAGAAAATTATTCAGAATCACTCAATATTCTTCTTTGCCATTAACTAATGCCCCCTCTGAGGCTAAATGCATGCTCAAAATTTCAGGTTTCAAAATTCTTCTGGATTAGTCATTGGCTTCAATAGACTCTCATCTCAACATTTTTTCTTCTAGTAATAACCTCTTCAAAATATTTATCATCTTGAAGCAAAGAGTTCCTCTCTTTTTTAAATTGATGTCATAAACAAGTATGTCAACATCCTCCAATTTTAAGATGTCCTTGTGGTGTTGCTTTATATTTGTACCCTTTCTTTTTCTCTTTCTGCCAATTTTGTTTTATCAACTACCATCTCTGGCTTGTACACACCATTTAATGGTTGTGTATTTATAACATACCAATGTACTTCAACACCCGCAACATCTTCATTTTCTGTAATGACCTTTATAGCATTAGCAACCCATAATGAATAGCCATTTGGATCTCCATCTGCTAGCACTACAATCGTGCAACCCTCCTTAATATCTTGTACTAAAACCCTGTAAAGGTCTTCTATGGCTTCATGTTGTGCACGAGATCTTATAGAACCAATATACATTTCTCTTTCCTCTACCTGTGAAGAATTAATAATACCTTGAGATTGTTGTTGTTCATCAATGTTTCTTTCCTCATGTTCATTTGACACATTTTGTGGCTAAATAAATGGAGTTTTCAAAGGTATATCTTCATTTGTTGTTCTTAAAATGATATCACTTTGATCATTGAAAAAAGACTCCCACCAAAATGAATCAACAATATCAAAGTACTCATATGTATATCTAATACATTTTTTAATTTCTTCTAGGAAATTAGAATAATTTATATCTATATTATGCCTGAATGCGTTATGAACTTCAAGAACTGATTGTAATAACAATATATTTGATGAAAATATTGGATAATATGGAATGAACTTAAAAAATTCCAAACCTGATGATGACACCCATTCTATAGTAATTGAATACTTCTTATACCCCATATTAGTGTTTTCCCATCAATTCTTTTGATAGGAAATTGATGTTGGTAGCTAATGTCATTAAGTTTTTAATGCATTTCTCCTCACCGTGCGGCCGCAAAATAAACCTTTGCATGTCAACAGTTTCTTCCAACACATCAAAAATAGGTTATGGCATGTATGATTTCTTAATACATTAAATTAATGATGGCAGACTCCCAACTCCCTTCCTCCTCAATGTGACTGAAAAATGATTGAACATATGATCAATATGGTCATGATTGTGCCCAACAAGAAGGAAACCAACCTTTACCTTCTTAAATATTCTCAATTCAACAAGCATGTTTATATATCCAAAAATATCTGATTTTTGTTTTCATGACAAGTGTTGTCCACTTGTAGATGAAAAACTTCAAGAAGATTAATAGACCAATCAGAAAGCACATCATGAATTATGGTTATATTTAGATTTTCATAATTATGAATATTTGGAGTTGTGAAGTATACCCTTGGCAACATTTTCCCATTGAATACCATACAACCTACTAAGTTATACTGAATAAAATTTCCCTCCAATAATTTTTTGGGTGTGCAAACAAAATGTGGAAGAAGTGTTTTCTTTTGGTCCTTAACATCAATTATCAAACACAAATATTTATTTGAATTATCATAACACTTCTTTCCATGCTTATACAACATTTTCCTTTCACTTGTTTATTGTTCGCAATGCTCTTGAAGCACTTTGACAATGGAATCTACACGACATAAAAGAAAGTCATTAATAAATATGTTTTGAGTTAATGACTATACAATTTTAAAAATTAATCTTATGAATGATTACCTCTCACTACCCCTTCACATTTATCCCTTTTTTATTTAAGAGAAGTACATGTACTACAAATCCCCATCCTTGTTTTCTTATGGATAAGGACATTGTTGAATTCTTTCTTCCATATCTTCACAAAATATTGATATGTAGTAAATCGACCATTTCATTAAGCACTTTCTACATATTCTTTGTATAAGTTGTATATTTCTCATCTTGAGAAATTATTTGGAATATATATTGTATCTCTATTTGGAATACACTCTCCATGCTTTGAAAACAAGTCTTTCATCCATAACATTTTAGTATTTGATAAGGGCCTAGAGTGGCATTTATGGCATATTTCTCAATAAAATGTGGGATCCTTTTCTAAATTTTCTCAGATTATTGATAGAGGAAAATTACCAATTGAATGAAGAATTTTAAAAGCATTTCTATAGATAAATAAAGACCCAATATGATATTCATAACTTGACAATGTAGATTGCATGCACCCCACTAAATATGAATTGTGCATGCTTTTATTCATTGACAAATATCTCTTCCTTTTCTCCAATGCAAACTTCAAATCCATATGCTTCAAGAAATATTTTTGACAAAATTCACTTGAAATGAGAGCACTGATAGAACCTCTTCTTGTCAAATATTCTTCTCTAACCGTTGTATAACTAGAGCATATTGGATTGATACAAACAGGTCCACTCCTACTCCTCGATGCAATATTTGCGAGCAACAGCTCCATCAATGGATCATCATTTTTATAAGGATTTTCATCATCATTATGAGGAATATTATCCTCACTATGATCATCTATACTTTTGAAATACTAACTTGGAGGATATTCTTCATCTTTCCCTTCTTTAGTGCTACCCTCATAACCATTAGAATTAGGACTAAATGGAAAATTTGACTCGACGTTTATTCGATATTGTTTATCTTGTGCATTGCTAGTGTTACTCTCATAGTCCATAGGATCAGGACTAAGTGGAAAATGTGATTCTTTAATTACTGGAAATTATTCATCCCACCCTTAATCACTATTTCTATCATAGTCCTTAGCATTAGGACTAAGTGCTTCATCCTGCCCTTCGTCACCACTGCTGTCATAGTCCTTAGGATTGGGACTAAGTGCTTCATCCTACCCTTCGTCACTACTTCTCTCATAGACCTTAGGATTAGGAGTAGGTGGAAAATGTGACTCTCGATTTATTGGAAATTCTTCATCATGGCCTTTTTCATTATTTCTCTCATAGTCCATAGAATTAGGTCTAAGTGGAAATTGTGACTCTCTATTCATTTGAAATTCTTCATCATGCTCTTCATCACTGCTACTCCCATAGTCCATAGGATTAGGACTAAGTGGAAACCATGACTCTTTATTTATTTGAAATTCTTCATCATGATTTTCATCACTACTATTCTCATAGCCCATAGGATTAGGACTAAGTGGACACCGTGACTCTCTATTCATTTTAAATTCTTCATCATGCTCTTCATTGTTGTTATTCTCATAGTTCATAGGATTAGGACTAAGTCGACACCATGAATCTCTATTCATTTGAAATTCTTCATCATGCTCTTCATGACTGCTACTCTCACAGTCCATAGGATTATGACTAAGTGGAAATCATGACTCTTTACTTATTTGAAAATCTTCATCATGCTCTTCATCATTGTAGCTCTCATAGTCCATAGGATTAGGAATAAGTGGAAACTATGACTCCTTATTTATTTGAAAACATTCATCCTTCCCTTCATCACTGCTACCCTCATAGTCCTCAGGATTACGACTAAGTGGAAGATTTGACTCTCTATTCATAGTGGAATAATTTCCATTATATTGATTAATATGAATAGAGTTGTTATGCGACGATGATGTTAATGCTTCATAAAGTGAAGCTTCACTATCAGAAGAATCCATGCCTTTGAAATAAAAGAGATTTGCACTCTCTCCTAATGATAATATATAGCTTAAAGAATGAAAATTTCCCTCCAAAGTTTTCTTCTAAAAGTTTTCACCAAAATTTTTTGCTTCAAAATTTTGTTTCATGTATTTTCCTCCATATTTTTCTTCTACAATTTATTGAAAAATTTTAACTAAAATTTCCTTATGAAATTAATCTTTTAAACTAAATCTTCAAATTAAAATTGTAAACTAAATCTTTTACCTAAATTGATTTTTTACTTAAACTAAATAGCATTTACTAGACAATTGAATGTTTCTTTTAATTTTTATTATATCTTCTATCATATGTTTGAAATAAATTGTTATATCACTATAACACAATTTATATGTGAAGTTTTTATTATAAAAAAATTAATACCACATTCACCATGCAGTAAAACAATTCCGTAATGTTCACATTATCATAATTTACTATCTCACCATAACAAGATTTATATGTTAAAGTTTTTATAAACAACAATTAATCCCATATTCACTGTGTGGTAAAACAATTCCTCAATTTATGCTATATCATAAATTCCATTATCATTATTCCTCACATCACATCACGGATTTTCGAGGTTTGTTAAAAGACTTGGAGTGATTTTGTGGAGCAACCATATTGTTATCGACAACATATTCAATGAAATATTATCACATTCGAAAGGTTAGTTTCTCTTTTGCTCTATGCAAGTTTTAAAATTCAATAGGTTTACTAGTAGTTATGTGTCAGTTGGGTTGTTACCCTTGTGTAAAATACCATACCCAAAAAATATTCTAGTAAAATAATATTTAATTTTTATTAATGAATTTTCGATTTTTTTTAGAAATTAAAAATTTAGATGAGCTAGGCTTATTCGACAACCCCATGGAGGGAAAAATTCCTCTACATCTGCATTAGGTGTGATCGGCCCGGTCGTGCCCATCGGTGGCACCCACCCACGCGGGCCAACTTGCCAAGTGTGGGAGCTGATTCTTAGAATCAGGCTTCCAAGACATGGGGGTTGGGCAAGCGGGGCTGCGTGCAACCCCCTCGCGCCCCACCCCCATGGTCCAACGAACCCATGGGGGTGGAGGCCCAATTCTCATAATCGAGCTTCCACCCCCAATGGGATCATTGGGCCACAGGGAGGGTAGTGAGGGTGCTACACACAACCCCTCCCTCCCCACCCCAGTGGACCGATGGGCAGCCCCCTACTGCCCCACCCCTACGGCCCATTGGGCCCATGGGGGTGGGGTAGCAAGGGGATGCATTTTTTTATTTTTTTAAAAAGGTTATGTTTTGCAAAATTATTTATGATTTATGATTATTTATCATTTTTAGATCTTGTTTCGTTTTGTTTTTTTATTTAAGCTCTTGTTTTTTTTTGTAATTTACTGATTTATATATATGTTTATATTTTTTGTAGGAAAATGGTATCAAAGAAGACTTTTGCGAATCATTGTATACCAAAGACTACTAAAATTAAAGGGGGATCATCAAAAAACATTTTTGAAAGAACCAAACGTAAGCTAATAATTACAAATCTATCAAGTGCCTCAAAAGATGGGAAGACAATTTCATACTGGAGGAAATCGAAAGAAGTGAAGCTTACAAAAAAGGTATGATATGGGAAAGATAGAAAAGGGGAACAACAAATGTAGATATATCTATATGTTGATATCCCTAATGATAGTGGACTTTATGAGGCGTTGGTAAAAGTCATATACATCTATTTGATACTAGACACTAAAGTTGTTTATGTGCTTACAGAACTTCCCATGTCACATGATCAGGTTAAATATCAGTTATCGTTGTCAATGTATGACACGATAGAGGAATCTATAAAGATGTGTAAACAAATTATAAGTGACATTGCACAAGAGATGGTAAATATTGTTATTTATATTTATGTGTTTTACATTATTGTAACTGTATCATTATATTTTTATAACATAGTTTTTATTGACATATGATATTTTGTTTGATGGATTTTATTAAAAATATTTCAATTATGTTGGGAGGCATTCATTTCAAAGAGCAAGATATTATCAATGTTTTCAGCAGATTCTACTTAGGGTCAAGAGAGGATATGGAAAACAAGCAAAAAAAATTAATTCATGACGCTACAAAACTACATCCAAGGGATCAACAAAGAATTTATATAGTCGATAAATATATCAAAGGTAGACAAGTTACTTTTGAAGATGAGGAAGTTGAAACTGACACTGAAGAATATGTTTCCATTACTGAGGATGACATTAGAAATGATGTTAGAAAGGAGAAGACCCGTAAAAGACCAAAAGTAAAAATGCCGAGAATGTCTATGTTCTAGTTAATGATGAGAATGTTAAGAGGAAGAAAATGAAATTTGATCATTATAAAATAGTCAAGGCCAATAGTGAAGATCCTAGTGAACATTCAAAAGAAATCAAGGAAATCATTACACCAAGAGATGATTTAGAGGATGACATTATTAAAACAGAATAAAATGCCATTCGACATAACTTGACAAAGACAAACTTAATTGAGGGTGGTCATACATTTCAGGTTAATGTAATACAAATCTATAATCCAAGTTGATCTAGGTGGCTCCAGACACATGGAGAAGTCCAAGAGGGCTCTTAAATGGTCAAAATTCAAAGTGGTCAGATTTCTCTCGAATCGACACCAGTTCGAAGTGCTCGTCACCCTGATTCCAACAGTGTGAATGGCACTCAAATCCGAGCTCGTATGGAAGAGATAGAGCTAGTCAAAGTTCAGGGTTGACATGGACAAATGGCAGGGTTAATAGTCCTACAAATTTCACCTGTAATGATCACCAGAATCTGGCCACTGGAATGGGAAAAATTGTTGTCTCTTTAAAATCCCTAATGACCCTTATTTTTGTTAAAATTAGAAATGACTCTAATAGTCATTGAAGACAAAAATATATAAAATAGGGGTGGAAATCCACTACACCTGCCATCCCCATTGTCAGTTGTGTATATATATATATATATATATATATATATATAATAATATATATATTAAGGTTGGGGTGGCAGGTGATCAAACTCAGCCACCCCCATCCAAACCCCCAAGTCTGCATTTATAACAAACATATTTCTATAATGGTATAATACAATGGGCAGTGGGTGGGCCACCTCTGGTGGACCCGACCCACACACCCCCATATGCCACTTGTCACAAATTCCTTGGGCAGCGATGCTCAAACCCACTTGGCCAGTCTGGTCGGCCCACATCCTAGGTGTCCATACAATAAAACAAGTGTTAACAACAACCATTAACAAAAAATGTAACCGTAAATAGTTAAATTAAATGCAAACTCATATGATTGTTAAAATTATACATTATATTAAGGAGGGGAGGAATTTGATCCCCCAACCTCTCCTCAAACTCCATCTTTCTAGCCTCCTCTGCCACGAGTGAGCCATGGGCTCAGTTCTTGGTGGCTTCACCCGAGAAAAAATACTTAAGCCCTCATACAATCATTTGCACAGGAGAGGGAATGAGAAAGGACGGAACAGAGAGTGCACCAGAACCATGAGAAACAGTGGAACCATGCCTAGAATGTTGAACCCTGAGGCAGGAGTGGAACCTTGACGTAGTTCCAGGAGGAATAATGATGGCATGGATTTTGAGACAAAATTTTTATAGAGAATATCAAGATGGCTGAAAGATTCATTGGGAGGTAAATTTTCATTTTATCATAACGATATGAAGTTTACAGTTATTTTAAATATATTTTCATAGGGAATGCAATGGTGAAATCAGAATCACTGTCTGAGCAGCAGGTTTGCAGATTCCCAACACAGTGGAATCTTATAAGAGTCTTGAAGGAATCTTCTAGATTCATTGGAGGCTGATATCCGCCAAAGTCATAATGCAACCAACTTTATGCTCAAAAATTTCTGAATCTCACAAGGAAGATGATGGTGAGATCAGATTTTTTATTTGAGTTTCAGATCTCTAGTCAACACAAAGAACAAAACCTTTGGAGAATATAGGGGGAATCTAAAAGATTCTTATAGGCCCATATTTTGACAGTGTCATAATTTGACAAATGGACAGTCATTACAAAATAAGTATCATCAAAGGATTTCCACTTCAAAAGTGATAATACACTAAACAGTGTCTCATCCTCCCACTAATTGCATGTATCGCTCCTTTAGCCTTTCCCTCAAAAATATAATTTCATTAAAAGAATGTTTTTCCCATGATAAGAGATCCCCTACAGTGAACACTAGGAAGCTAGAGCATAGGTAATTTTTCCATACAAATATCCAAGTAGAACATATTTCCCTTTCCTAGTAAATAGTTTGAAATAAAATACAAGATAAAGAGTGGATTCTCTAAAAAGTGAAGAAGCTTAGGTCATGCCAAAAAGTGAACTGTAAATTATTTTTTTTCCTTAAACCATTAGATATATAAAAAACTAATATTAATTACACAAAATATGTGGAATACCCAAAGAATAAATAAAGTCATATATGATTCTTAATATCCTATGTTTCTCAAGTCAACAAAAAAAAAAGGAAGAACATCAGGCTTCTTAATCAAGAAACAATGCTAACTTTAACCCACCACTTTTTAAATCAATGGTAATTAGATGAAACTAGTCATTCCCAAAAAAATGGTTCATTGAACAATATAATGAGAACTATAAGTGTTTAAGGGACTAATAAAAGTTTTAAAAGAAATAAACACAACATTTCAATATTTAAAAATGCTTCAAATTATTGGCCAAGGTATGAGATCTAAACATTAAATAAATTTCATGTACTTGCATGACTATATTTGTGCATGGAGGAAATATTCCTAAATGTATTACTTATCATTAAATAGTAGGATACTATGTATGTGAAGACATATCTTCTAGATTCATGAGATTGTAGCTTTCATTTCCAACTGTGGATAAGAGAGTGAGAATTTAATATTTGAACTTAACTCATGAATCTTAAATTAACTTGCATATTTCCACCTACTCCTCCTCTCCTCCACCTCCACCTCCACCACCTTCTTCTCCTCCTCCTTCTCCACCACCTCCATATCCTGCACCACCTTATCCACTACCAACTCCTCCTCCACCACCTCCTCCTCCTTCTCATCTTTTTCCTCGTCCACCTCCAGCTCTTCATCCACCACCTCCTCTTCCCCCACCTCCACCTCCACCTTTGCCTCCACCTGATCCATAGCCTCCAACTCTTCCACCACCAACTTGACAACCACCTCATCCTCTTCCTCCACCTCCACCACCACCTTCTCTACCTCCACCTAAACCTCCACCTTCACCTCCTCTGCCTCATCCTCCACATCTACCTCCACCTCCACCACTTCCACTTTCACCTCCTCCACCACCTCCACCTTCTCCTCCTCCGCTAACTCCACCTCCTCCTCCACCTCCACCTCCACCTACTCCTCCTTTCCCTCCACCTCCTCCTCCTCCTCCTCCACCACCTTCACATACACATCCTCCACCTCCACAAATATATCCACCACCTCCTAATGCACCTCCACCTCCACCACCTCAACCTCCACTCCCACATCCACCTCCTCCTCCTCGTCCTCCTCCACCTCCTCGTCCTCCACCTTCACAACATCCTCCTCCACCTCTTCCTCCTCCCCCATTTCCACGTCCACCTCCTCCTCCAACACCTCCACCTATAGCTCAACCTCCTCCACCACCTCTGTCTCCTCCTCCACCACCACGTCCTCCTCCTCCTTTGGCTCATACACCTGCAGCTCCTCTACTTCCACCTCAACCTCCACCTTCAACTCCTCGACCTATTCTTCCACCTACACCTCCACCTCCACCGCCTCCCCCTTCTCTTCCACCACCTTGACCTTCACATCCACCTCCACCACCTCCACCTCTACACCGTCCATCCCTTCCTCCTCCATCACCTGCTTCACCTCCTCCTCCTCCACCTCCTCCACCTTCACCTCGACCACCACCACCACCTCCTCCTCCACCACCTCCTCCTACTCCACCACCACCACTACGTCCACCTCTGCCTCATCACAAAACCTTAAAAAAACCAAAATTACATATCATTTCATTCTCTTTAATTACAATACTAGATATCATTTAATTATGTTTATATAAAATAATTATTGATTCATTCTTTAGAATGATAATTTAGATATCAATATGTAAATAGTATTAAAAGTTTTTGACAAAAATTAGATAAACAAAAAGCAGAATTGCTATAGACATAAATTCTGGTAACATACAAAGACAACACAACAAAACTTCATAAAAGCTCCATTAGTCATAACCATTATTATTGTACTGTTACATCGTATTTCGTGGAGATTATTGTTATGTTATGGGTTCTATTTTCGTCAGGGAAGCCCCTGCGGCTTACACTAACAATTTTATGTTTACAACATATGCAACGTTTTTCTGTGAATAGTAGATATATAATATAATTTTTTGTTTTTTCAATAACTTGTTCTATTGCATTTATATACTGAATAATTTGATTTTCCCTAAATTAATCATTTAATTTCTTGATAATCACTTCATTGCGTCGAAATAAAAAATTAACCATATCAAGAAATTTTAAAACACAGAAGAAGATCAAATACTTGCTAGGGTCGGAGACTACGAAAACCTGTATGGATGGATTCATGAACCGATTTGACAGCTTCCATGGGATCTTCCTATCCCGCAGACTTCATATAAATCTTCAATAATTGCTTCGGAAAAATGGAGTAATGCAGGAATGCAAACTTTTTATTAGAAAATCGAAGCACACGATAACCTCTGTCGGACATCGTATTGCACGAGTATACCCACTTGTTGCCTTTGCAGAAACCAGGCAGAAACCACAAATTGAACGCCCAGAAGTGAATAGGCTCCCAATATAAACAACAACAACATTGTGGATCGAACACACGACCTCATATATTCAGTCTGAGCTTCTGCAACAAAGATACATAGAAGCATGGATCAAACACACTACCTTCATATATTTAGTCTTACGCTCTCCTAACAAAGACACAAAGTCAACAACATTGTGGATTGGACACATGACCCTCTCTCAACAAAGATACAGATGCAACAACATTGTGGATCGAACACACTACCCTCCCTCAACAAAGCTACAGATGCAACAACATTGTGGATAGAACACACGACCTTCATATATTCTGGGTGACTTATTTTCTTTAATGGGCACACATGGAAACAATTGGGAGATATTGCTATTTTGACTATCAATTCTGGATTAAATAAATGCTACGGTTGAAGATATTGAATTGTGAAATCCGCTTTGAACAATGAGGAAACTGCTACCTGCTCTTAAGTAAATGTTACGGCTAAATTAAGTAAATATTAATTACAACAACAAAAAAAGCAAAACGGAAAAATGCAAAACGTTACCTAAAACTAGAAAGTGGAATATTAAATACAATCTTTAAAATCCCAAAAAACAAAACAAAAAATTTTGCGATGATGAAATCCGCTTGCAAGAAACTGCTCAAATTCCTCCAGTAACTCTTATATAAATGTTAGAGTTGAATTCAACTATTATTAATTAAAACAGCTCCAAAAAGAAAAAACCTATCTAAATTTAGAACGCTTACTATTAATTACATTCTTCAAAGTTACACTTAAAAAACAACAGGTAACTTTGAATTAAAAAAAAAAACAAACAAAAAAAATTAACTTTTAACATTGAATTTAAAAAAACAAAAATAATTAAATTTTAAATTTTTTAAAATGTAAAGTAAAAAATTAAAAGTTAATAGTTGAATTGAGGCTTCTCTCATCCATAATAATTGAAAGAGTAACTTTCACGTAAATCACATGTAGACACACATTTAAAAGTTAAACTAAAAGTTAAATTTAAAAGAAAAAATACTTAATTTCTTGTGAGGTAAAAGATTGGAAATTTCAAAGTTAGTAAGACCGAATTGTTGATGGCAAAATTAAAAGTTAAAATTTAAAATAACATTGATTTAATTTTAAGGTAAAAAATTGGAATTCAAAGTAAAACATAAAATATAGAACCCATTTCTATCTAAATTCTAGTTTGAAATTGACATATAGTAACCTTGTTATAATAAATAATTTAGAACATACCTTGAATGTGGAAGAACAATAAATTCAATCAAATATACTTGACATATAACCCTATAAGCTAGTTGGGCATACAACCCTTTCTTCTCAATAACATTATGAACTTCTTGAATATGGATCGTAGACTTCAATAAGAGTATTTAAATTTCTCTTTTTGACCTGTTTATATTTTGGTGTATGTTGTGAATGGAGATACTTTGTTCTCTATCTTTAAGTTGAACATGACAACCAAATTTATCAATTTAAAGGGTTTAGTTGATACCAATTAGTTAAAATTTGAATAGAATATGTAATGGAACAACAATTTACATGACAATTAGTATACTTTTGTATGAGATTTTAAAGGATAAAACAAAGGTGACTAGTCCAGTATAACTAAAATGGCATCAAAATCTTACAAAATCCAAAAAAAATTGAAGGGAACATAAATTATTTTTCTACTTCAAATTATTTTCATGTTTAAAAAATTATAATGTTTAAGATGGTCCAACTAATCTCCAAAGTTTGTTGTTCTCAAGCATTACTATGGAGGTGTGAATCACTTATTTTTATGTATAAGCTAGAAATGATTACTTATCTTCAATAATGATTACTTATCTTCAATTTATTCCTAGGCATGTCGATATTGAAATAATCCATCCAATTATCATTATCTTGCATAACCAAATCCTAATTCAAATTATCACAGAAAGTCTATTATTACATGGTCTATTAACAAAATATAAAATTTGTGTATAATATTTTTATGCATGATATTCTCTATACATATAGACTTAGATGTCTACAATCATACCCTAATTTTCTGAAACATAGTCTCTTAGACCTAATCTTATTCCAACAACCCAACCAATTCAAATTCAACAAACTCTGCACATCATATCTAGCGTAAAACCCTAATCTATCTAGCCCTCTTGGGTGTGATCCTTTGGAGAGAGACCTCTCTGGCTTCGTAGGGCTAGCTACCAAGTCAAAAGATTGGTCTATGGTTACCTCAGCTAGACTCTTCCTCAACATTAGAGATTGAGACAAGTGATAATGCCCCTCGAGGAACCTAGTAGAGATATTGGGCCTAGGTATCTTAAGAATATTTATTTATACAATTTTATTCCTAATCCTTGGTTTTTTCCATGTTTTTCTCTTGTAGAAGTTTTGGGCCTCAAGATGGTTCTTCCACTAAAAGATCTTGGAAAGGATAGGGGGTTGTGTTTAGGTTTCTCCACTCTTGTTGAACCATTCGAGTCTGACATAAGCCTCTCATTTTTTGTTGTTGTTTTCCATGCCTAGACAAAGTTCTAATCTCTAGCGAGGAGCATATTACTACGAAGTGATACGTTATTCTGGAGCTCAAATTCGACTTGGGAGCACAACCAATCATTAGAGGGATTTGAAAAATTAACCAATTCAAGAAGAGATCACTTAGGTGGAAAGGAAACTTTCCAATGAGCGACATAATCCTAAAAACACCGAGGTGTTTGCTGATATGGAAGGTTAAACTGTTGATGTTGGTCATACAAGTGGTGTGCTTGCAAGAACTTAATGGAAAATGGGGCCTCCTCCTAGTCGTCGGTGCACTCCGAGGAGTAAACATCCAATCCTAGTAAAGGTTATTGATCCCCAGAAATATGCATGCATGCCTATCTCCCTATGTATCTTTAGTTTTCATTTATGTTTCCTTGTCTTAGCTTTGTTGCGTATGGCCATAAAGATAAATCTCATGTATTGTATTGGAGAGCCATAAAATATATATTTTATTTTCATATTTTGAAACATTTAAGGTTACTTGTTTGGTCGGGTTTCCAAACAAAAAATTATTACATCTCCCAAAAATTAAGCAAAAAAATTCAGGACATAAAGGAGAGAATGCTCGAGGTATTGGAATGTAAAGAAAATACACAAGCCTCATGTATTATGTATGACAATCATTAATCATGTGAAAACTTAGAAAATGGAAAGAAGACTATTGAATACTTAACTGTGGGTTGTTCTCTTCAAATTAATCTCAATACCATGAGTGCCAGTGAAATAAAGAGCTCATTTAAAATCAAATGAGAAGGGAGAAATGGGTACCATAAATCCATGTCCTTGAAAATTGGGGTAAATGGAAATTAGTAGCTCCTCCATTGAAATAAGGCTATGCTAACCTCCATACCTATTTTTCTTATAAAATAATCTTGGGGATACTATTAATAATGCAATATGATACAAAACCATTTTCCATTCAAAATTAGAAACCCTTTAATTTAGACCAAGGGCTAAATTTCACCAGTAAAATTTTTCACTAAGATTATTTTTTGTTGAAATATGCATGAAAAAAATATTATTATAAATAATCAGAATATAGCTTGTAATAAAGTTATAATTTTGTTAATTTTCTTTTTTTAATCTAGGAAATGTGATAGGTACTATGTGTTACACAATTTGATGATTATCATGGATTGAATTTTATTTGCATTTAGATCTATTTAATTTATATGGCTTCCCTAGTTTGTTAATTTAATGTTAATATTTTCTTTTAACTTAAATTAAAAATAAATTCCAAACTAGATATGCCTAAAATTGTGCTAATCAAAAGAATATATCTTTCATAGTTATAATTTAGTTAATTTCTATGTTTTTTTAATCTATGAAATGTGATAGGAATATTTGGGTAACCATTTTGGTGGTTATCGTGGATTGAATTTTATTTAGAGTTCGATCGATTTAATTTATATGCATTCCCTAGTATGTCTTAATTTAATGTTAATATTTTCTTTTAACTTAAATGGAAAATAAATTCGAAAATATATATGCCTATAATTATGCTGATAGTAAGAATAGCACTTCCACAATTATAATGTAATTATTAGGTTCATCGTAGATATTTAAACCCCATGGAATATGTTGGAATATTCATGGTAATATTGACATATCAATCATAATATTTTTGAACCCATGGAATATGTTGGAATATTCATGGTAATATTGACATGTCAATGATAAGATTTATGAGCCCACTGAATATGTTTGAATATTCATGGTAATATTGACATATCAATGATAAGATTTATTTTCAAGCTAAATATACTATATTAATGAAATTATCTCACATTAATTAATTTAATAATTCCACAATTATAATTTAATTATTAGGTTCATCGTAGATATTTAATCCCCATGGAATATGTTGGAATATTCATGGCAATATTGACATATCAATCATAATATTTTTGAACCCATGGAATATGTTGGAATATTCATGGTAATATTGACATGTCAATGATAAGATTTCTGAGCCCACTGAATATGTTGGAATATTCATGGTAATATTGACATATCAATGATAAGATTTATTTTCAAGCTAAATATACTATATTAATGAAATTATCTCACATTGATTAATTTAAGAAGATGGCATATCAACACGTCATATTGGGCATGTGGTATTTCTAATCCATGGTAATGTAAGAAGAACTATTTCAATTAAAGAATTCCCATAATAATAGTGGGGGTGATTCATAAACATATTTTATATATATATAACTCCAATAATAATAATAATAATAATAAAAATAATAATAATATATTTTAATCAATTTTTACCAATATTTTAATCAAATATGTATAGAATTTTTTAATGCAATATGTATAATGGAGTTAGTGCTTTGATTCTTATCATAGTGTAATGGTTGTAGTAGTTTTCAATCCATTTAATTATATGGTCACAATAGTTATAATAAAACCAATAAATTCTTTAGTCAAAATATTCTATATACATTATATTCTAAGTCAAGTGTTTAGGGTTTAGAGTTTACGGTTTAAGAATTATAACACTTTAGTAAATGGTTTTAATAAACATTTAAATAAAATTTACAAAACACTTTTTAAAATGTTATAAAATACTTAGGGTTTAGGGTTGACAGTTGAGTGTTTAGGGTTAGGGGTCTATGCTTTAGAATTTAGGGTTTAGGATTTATAGCACTTTATTAAATGTTTTTAGTAAACACTTAAATAAAGGTTACAAAATGTTTTCAAAATTGTTATAAAATGACTAGGGTTTAGGGTTTAGAATTTAGGGTTTAGGATTTAGGGTTTGGGGTTTAAGGTTTAGGGTCAATAACACTTTATAAAATGCTTAGGGTTTAAGTTTTAAGATTTTTGGTTTAGGGTTTAGGGTTTAGGGTTTATGGGTCATGTTTTCACATTTATAACAACTTAGTAATTGTTTTAATAAACACCTAAATAAAAGTTACAAAACACTTTTTAAAATGTTATAAAATGCTTAGGGTTTAGTGTTTATGATTTTGGGTTTAAGGGTTTAGGTTTAAGGTTTAGGGTGTAGGGATGAAAAACCCCACGTTAAACGGGTATCCACTGCTACATAGTACACATAATGCATTCATCCCATGGAGCCTCGAGGCGTTATGAAGAAAAATAAATAAAAGTCAAAAGATTTATGAAGGTTGGAAAAACAAAGGTCAGGGTATCTCATGTATCATGATTTTCTCCCTCCTACACTCACATACTGAGGTGTGGTCTTCCCTTATTATAGATACTGATAAAATGATTAGGTTTTATGGTTTAGGGATTAGGGTTTGGGGGTTTAGGGTTTGGGGTTTATAACATTTTAGTAAATTCTTTTAATAAGCACTCAAATAAAAGTTACAAATAGTTTTTAAAATGTTAAAAAATTATTAGGCTTTAGCATTTAGGGTTTAGGGTTTATAATAATTTAGTAAATGTTTTTAATATACTCTTAAATAAAAGTTACAAAACACTCTTTAAAATGTTATAATTTAATTAGGGTTTAGGTTTTAGGGATTAGTGTTTAAAGTTTATAACACTTTCGTAAATTATTTTAATAAACACGTAAAAAGAGTTCCAAAACACTTTTTAAAATGTTATGAAATGCTTAGGGTTTAGGTTTTAGGGTATAAGGTATAGGGTTTAGGGTGGGTTTAGGGTATAGGGTTTACGGTTTATTACACTTTAGTAAATTTTTTTAATAAACACTTAAATGAAAGTTACAAAACGCTTTTTGAAATGTTATAAAAGGCTTAGGGTTAAGCATTTCGGGTTTAGGTTTTTCAGTTTAGGGTTTATAGTTTAGGGTTTAGTTTTTATTGTGTAGGGTTTATAGCACCTTCGTAAATTAATTTGATAAAAAATTAAGTAAAAGTTACAAAACTCTTTTTAGAATGCTATAAAATTCTTAGGGTTTAGGGTTTATAAGACTTTAGTAAATTCTTATCATAAACACTTAAATAGATGTTACAATATGTTTTTTAAAATGTTATGAAATTATTAGGGTTTAGCGTTTAGCATTTAGCATTTAGGGTTTAGGGTTTAGGGTTTAGGGTTTGGGGTTTAGGGTTTAGGGTTTAGGGTTTAGGGTTTAGGGTTTAGGGTCTGTGGTTTACAGTTTAGGGTTGAGGATTTATAACACTTTAGTAAAATATTTTAATAAACACTTAAATAAAAATCACAAAACTCTTTTAAAATGTTATAAAATGCTTAGGATTTAGGGTTTAATGTTCACGGTTTGGGGCTTAGGGTTTAAGATTAGGTTTTAGGGTTTAAGGTTTAGGGTTTAGGGTTTAGGGTTTATGATTTAGGGTTTAGGGTTTATGGTTTAGAGGTTAGGGTTTTGGGTTTATAAGACTTTAGTAAATTATTTTAATAATCACTTAAATAAAAGTTTCAAAATACTTTTTAAAATGTTATAAAATGATTATTAGGGTGTAACGTTTGGGGTTTGGGTTTAGGTTTAGTGTTTAGTGTTTAGGGTCTACATCATCTTACTAAAATATTTTAGTAAACACTTAAATAAAGGTTACACAACAATTTTTAAAATGTTATAAAATGGTTATGGTCTAGGGTTTATGGTTTAGGGTTTCGGGTTTGGGGTTTAGGGTTTACATTTTGGGGTTTAGGGTTTATGTTTTTGTGTTTAGGGTTTAGGGTTTTATTTTTATGGTTTAGTGTCTATAAAAATTTAGTAAATTCTTTTAACAAACACTTAAATAAAAGTTACAAAAATTCTTCCTAAACTATTTGATTTTTCTCAAATACCAAATTTGGACCACCATCTCTACCTTGTGTCTTGTGGTGTCTTGTCTATTCTTGTTCTTCCATTTGTAGGTTCTTCTCCTACATTTGATGCTAGTCACACCAATGTAAGGTCCCTATTGACACCTCTCGTTAGTTTCTTGCATGTCGCTTATCATGCTATCGCCTGCATATGCTATATAATTTCTACACATTTGTACATTACACAATGTTGGTTTATGCATCTATCCATGGAAATATCGTATTCGATCATATTCAAATTGATCTTTAATGCCTAGGTTCACCGAAACTTGAACCAATGTGAAGGTATACAAACTTGAAAGAGAAAGGAAGGGGACAACAAAGGAAAAAGAATCTCACACTAAATCTAGATTCCTTATATCCAATACCTAAATAACTCCTCCATCATGATCTTGGTGTATGAAAATTAGAATGAATATTGCAAACATTTAAGGGTGTACTCTAATAGATGTTTTGGCCCCTTTCTCAGAATATTTCATTGTAACTTTTTCCCTAAATGGAGTAGGTGTTAAATCTATTTATGCATTCAAAAATGCATTTTAAACAAGAGGAAACCATAATCTCACCCAATAGTTTATTATTGAATCTTAGTAAAATAGGCCAAAGTTCTTATGCTTTGGTAGATTTAAGTACCTATCTTTCATGGGATGGGCCTAAATCCACAGGTCAATTATTATATGGGCGCACTAATTACTCATAATTTGACATCATGATAGGTGCCTCCACCATTTTGTATTTATAAAATTTTCCTTCATGTGTTATCTTAGGTTGTGCAAACAATCTACCAACAACTTATGTGTCCCTAAGACATTAAAAAGGGGAGGTGAATATAAATTGTGCTATCATATCCATGAATATTTGAATTATTATTTTTGAATTCCAATTTGGTAGTAGAGTGTAAGAAGATATATCAAATAATCACGAACACTCTCCAACAGCTAGTATACGATCCAATATTTTAATAGTTATACAAATATGACTCGTTTTGGGTATTCAAAGGAAGTTAAAGGGAAACAATGCCTTTTCCAGAAATTTAGGAAGAATGATTTGTCATTCATCGAATTTCATACATCAAATGTTGCAATCGAACAATTTTTTTGTAATAGGGGTATTCTTGGAAGCTAGATTTACTTTTACAATAAAAACAATACCTTCACCAAGTCAAATTTACATTCTTTCTCCCCTGATTGGGATGAGAGATGGGAAGATGACATGGGAACGGATCGTGGAGGGGAATGGATGGCAGTGCTAGCCTCCCAACATTCCCATAATAAAAAAGGATGTGGGCAAGGCATGCAGATGGGACAGTCGCCCGAGGAATAGAGCTAACAAGGGAGTGGGGGAAGAAATAGCAGAAATCGGCGGCGCCAGATTGATTAGATGGGGGAAAGTTGATAGAAGGAAAACAAGACAGGAGAGGGTAATGAGGTTGGTCACAAAGAAGTGAAGGAGGAAGATAGCAGGAGCGAAGGACAAGTTGGTTTCACCAGAGGCGATGCACAGGTCTGGGTATGTTTTCGTAAAGTTGAATCTTGTAATTTGCTTAATTGTTAATAATGTGATGGAAGAAGAGGGAGAGCTAGGATTAGCACATAAAGGGAGAATTATATCACACGGAGTTAAATCCTTTAAAGATGGTAGTAAGGAGGAGGAAGGAGGGTCGAAAGAAAATTCAGGGGAAGGGCACAGAATGGGAGGAAACTGAGGCAACCAGGGCAAAACCCGTCTAGATTTCTGTAATGGAGAGGATCAGGGATCGCCTAAGGAGGAAAAAGAAACAATTTGGGAAATGGGGAAGACAATAAAGGTTACCCAATTATCTGGGACAAGGGGAGGAAGGATTGAGAGCAGTCTGACCAGAGGGAGAAATTTTTGTGTTGAAGGCCAATTTAGGGGAATGGGTACTCAAGAGAGGAGAACAAAGGCAATGGTAGAGAATCTAATATTCTCTGTTGGACATGATACAGAGGTGAAAATAAGAGGCAAAATGGTGCAGATGGGATAGGGAAGGGGGAATGGTGGAAGGGGGCAGTCTAACTAACCTGGCCGCAGCAATAATGCAACATATTCGATGGCCACACAGAGATGCAACCAAAGAAAATTGAGGAAAACCATCCAGGAGGTGGGAAGGGTGTATACAGAGGGCACAGTTGAGGACATATGTAGACTAATTAAGGAGATGGAGCAAAATGTAGGAAGAGTGGGGGGATCTCATCCCAAACCCAGGTAACACGAGAGGTCGCATGACCCGATATAAATAGGCCTTGCACGTTTACTAAGTGTTGAAATGCCTACTAGCAAGGGTGCTGGAGCAAGTTGCAGGAGAAATGGAGAAACTGGCCCAAGGCATGCCTAACATGAAAAAAGAAATGAAGAACCTACAAATCACCATGATTATGCAAGATAGTAAGCTGGACAAAATCCAGCAAGAATTGAAGCAACTCATTCTAGCACATTGAGCAAAGGTGATACCACTCGAGGGTTGTGAGGAATGACCCTTAAGCCGAGCTATTGCCTCCATGGCTAGATTTTGAGGACAATATTTCATCATTTTTTCCTGTTTTCATGACTACTGGATATATGTTTAGATTTTTCTATTGTGAAGTATACTTAGTATGGATTAATAGACTTACCCATTTTTGTTATTGGATGGCATATTTTAATTTGAGGTGGCGAACAGACTCGGTTTCCCATTTGGATGGGTTGAGGCCACCAAAACGATATATATGGCTTAACCTGGATTTATATGAATAGAAAAAGAAAGGCACTACCTCATCTTACAAAAAACAAAATTACATTCTTTCTGGAAATTATTTGACCAATAGGAAACTAAAGATCTTCAATTCCACAGATGATCAGTTAATCACAATTTTTCTCAAAAATGAAAGTGTCGAGAAATTCTTAAATTTAGCATCAAATTGAAGTGCTTTTTGTTCTCAATCAAATGACATTCATTTTACCTCAATCTGACACCATATGCTCAAGTTATCATGTGCTCATTGTTTGGCCCAAGAATTAAAATTCGAGTAGCTCCGCTGACTAGTTAGTTCACTAGGTTGATCATATAGTGAGTTAGCAGAGTAACTGTGTAAGGTATGAGTTAATGATAGCTTGCTATGTGTCATCCTCTAGTTCGTTTATTTTTGGCACATTTGATTGGTTTGCGCTAGTTTTATGTAGACCACTAATTGGGTGTCGTGTGGCCTAGTCATGGGCTGCCACATGGAACCCTAGGGTCAGTTACAATTTTAGTATGGGTCTGAGTGAGGTCCGAGGGATTTAAACCCCTAACCTCCCATTCCATAATGGAGCACTTCACCAACATGCCACATGGTAGTTCTCAACATAGCATAGACCGAACTATTATATAATGTTTAAGTTTAGAGATTTAGGAGGGAGGGGTTGGGCTACCAGCACCAACCCTTGGTCATAGTCAGTGCCATATGCCTAAGAAACAATGGTGGAGAGGGACACGAAAATGTTATAAACCCCAAACGCCAAACCCTAAACCATAAACCTTGAGAATTTTATGTCATTTTAAAGAGTGTATTCTAACCTTTTTTAAAGTGTTTATTAAAAGCATTCACAAAAGTGTTATAAATCCTAAACCTTAAAAATTTTATAAAATTTTAACAAGTGTTTCGTATATTTTATTTATGTGTTTACGAGAAGAATTAATGAGGTGTTATATACCCAAAACCAAAATGCTAAACCCTAAACCCCAAACCCAAAACCCCAAACCCTAAACCCTAAAAAATTTATAACCTTTTAAAAATGTTTTTGAAACTTTTATTTAAGTGTTTATTCAAGAATTTAGTAAAGTGTTATAAACCCTACAACCTAATCCCTAAACGTTAAACTACAAACCCTACCTCCTAAACCCTAAACCCTATGCAATCTATAACATTTTAAAAAGGGTCTTGTAACTTTTTCTTAAGCGTTTATTAAAAGAACTTACTAAAGTATTATAAACCCTACACGCTAGACCCTCAACCCTAAACCCTAAACCCTATACCCTCAGCATTTTATAACATTTTAAAAATAATTTTTTAACTTCTATTTAAGTGTTTATTAAAAGCATTTACTAAAGTGTTATAAGCATTAAACCCTAAACCCTAAACCCCAAATCCTATACACTAAATACTATACCCATTTTAAAAATAATGTTGTAACTTTTATTTAAGTGTTTATTAAAAGCATTTACTAAGGTGTTATAAACCCTAAAACTTAAACCCTAAGAACTGTATAACATTTTAACAATCGTTTTGTAACTTTTTTATGTTGTTTATTAAAAGAATTTACCAAAGTGTTATATACTCTAGACACTAAACCTTAAGCCCTAAACCTTCAACACTAAGAATTTTATAACATTTTAAACCCTCAAACCTAATCTGTAAAGCCTAAACCCTCTTCATTTCATAACATTTTAAACCCTAAACCCTTAACCCTTAACCGTAAGTATTTTTAACATTTTAATAAGTGTTTTGAAACCTTTTTTTTAAGTATCTATTAAAAGAATTTGCTAAGGTGTTTTAAAACCTAAACCAAACGTAAACCTTAAACTGTAAGCATTTTATAACATTTTAAACCCTAAATACTAAGCATTTTATAACATTTTAGAAATTGTCTTGTAACTTTTTTTAAGTGTTTAATTAAATTAAATTCATTAAAGTCTTATAAATCCTAAAACCTAGAAATCATAAAACCTAAACCCTAAACCCTAAACATTAAACAATTAAACATTAAACATTAAATAACATTAAACCGTAAACACTAAATCCTAAAACCTAAGCATCTTATAACATTTTATGAATATTTTTGTAACTTTCCTTTTAATTGTTTATTAAAAAGTATTTACTAAAGTGTTATAAACAGTAAACTGTAAAAACTAAAAATTTTATAACATTTTAACAAGCATATTATAAATTTTTCTGAGTTTTAATTAGAATCATTTACTAAATTTTTATAAACCCTAAACCCTAAACACTAAGCATTTTATAACATTTTAAACCCTAAACACTAAACCCTCAAAAGTTTGTAACATTATTAAAATCCTTTTGTTACTTTTTTTTAAGTGTTTACAAAAATCATTTACTGAGGTGTTATGAACACTAACCATAAACCCTAAACCTAAGCATTTTATAAAATTTTAAACCCTAAACCCTAAACCCTAAGCATTTAATAACATTTTAACAAGATTTTTGTAGCTGATTTTAAGTGTTTATTAAAATAATTTACTAAACTTTTATAAACTCTATAACCAACTCATTTTATAACATTTTAAACCCTAAACCATAAACCCTAAACTCTAAACTCTAATCCACAATTATTTTATAACATTTTAGCAAGCATTTTGTTACTTTTTTTTGTAAACCCTAAATGCTAAGAATCTTATAACAATTTCTAAAGAGTTTTGTAACCTTTTTTAAATGTTTATTAAAAGCGTTTACTGAAGTGTTATAAACCCTAAACCATAACCATTTCGTAAAATTTTAACAAGTGTTTCATATATTTTATTTAAGTGTTTAAGTTTTATAAACCCAAAACCCAAAACCCTAAATGCTAAACCCTAAACCTCAAACTCAAAACTCCAAAACCTAAACCCTAAGAATTTTATAACCTTTTCAAAACATTTTTGTAACTTTTATTTAAGTGTTTATTAAAATAATTTACTAAAGTGTTATTGACCCTAAACCCTAATCCTTAAACCTTAAACGCTAAACCTTAAACTGCTAAACTTGTAATTTTTTTAAGTGTTTATTAAAATAAATTACTAGAGTGTTATAAACCCTAAACCCCAGACCCTCAACCCTAGACCCCAAACCCTAAACCCTAAACCCTAAGCATTTTATAACATTTCAACAATCATTTTGTAACCTTTTTTTAGGTGTTTATTAAAATCATTTACTGAAGTGCTATAATCTCTAAATCCTGAACCCT
The DNA here is from genome assembly GCA_000404065.3 of Pinus taeda. Classification (NCBI taxonomy): domain Eukaryota; kingdom Viridiplantae; phylum Streptophyta; class Pinopsida; order Pinales; family Pinaceae; genus Pinus; species Pinus taeda. The sequence goes on from APFE031294693.1 coordinate 76,773, forward strand.
AGGAATTTTACAACATTTTAAACCTAATCCCTAAACCCTGAACCCTAAGTATTTTATAAAATTTTAATAAGTGTTTTGTAACTTTTTTTAGGTATTTGTTAAAGGAATTTAATAAAGCGTTTTAAACCCTAAATCGTAAGCATTCTATAACATTTTAAACCCTAAACACTAAGCATTTTATAACATTCTATAAATTGTCTTTTAACATTTTTTAAACTTTTTATTAAAAGAATTTACTATGGTCTTATAAACTATAAACCCTAAAAAATAAACCCTAAACCTCAAACATTAAATCCTAAACTCTAAACCCTAAACCCTAGGCATCTTATAACATTTTAAAAAGAGTTATATAACTTTCATTTAAGTGTTTATTAAAATCATTTACTAAATTGTTATAAATCCTAGACCCTAAAACTTAAACACAGAACCCTAAACCCTAAACGCGAGGAATTTTATAACATTTTAAAAAGCATTTTTTGACTTTTTATTTACATATTTATTAAAATCATTTACTGAAGTGTTATAAACCTTAAAACCTAAGCCTAAACCCCAAACCATCAATCACAAACCCTAAACCCTAAACCCTAAGCATTTTATATGATTTTAAAAATAATTTTGGATCTTTTTATTTGTGTCTACTAAAAGAATTTACTTAAGTGTTATAAATCCTAAACCCTAAACCCCAAACCCAAAACCTTAAACCCTAAGCATTTTATAACATTTAAAAAAGCTTTTTTTAATCTTTTATTTAAGTTTTTCTTAAAATCATTTACTAAAGTGTTATAAGCTCTAAAGTCTAAACCCTAAATGCTAACCTGAAACCCTAAATCCTAAATCCTGAGAATTTCATAGCATATTAAAAAGCTTTTTGTAACTTTTATTTAATTGTTTATTCAGAGAATTTACTAAAGTTTTATAAACTCTAAACCGTAAAATGTAAACCCTAAACCCTAAGAATTTAATAACATTTGAAAAATCATTTTATAACTTCCATTTAAGTTTTTATTAAACGAATTTACTAATTTCTTATAAATCCTAAACCCTAAACCCTAAACATTAAACCCTAAAACCTAAGAATTTTATAACATTTTAAAAAGTGTTTCGTAACTTTTATTCAAGTGTTTATTAAAACCATTTATTAAAGTGTTATAAATTGTAAACCCTAAAGCCTAAACATGAAATCCTAATCCCTGAACCCTGAATGCTACACCCTAAACCCTACTAAGTTTATAACATTTTAAAAAGGTGTTTTGTAACTTTTAATTAAGTGTTTATCACATGAGCTACATAAAGTGTTATAAACTGTAAACACTAAACCCTGAACCCCAAACCCTAAACCCTAACCTAAATCCCAAACCCTAAACCTTAAGCATTTTATAACATTTTAACAAGTGTATTGTAACATTTATTTAAGTGTTTATTAAAATCATTTACTAAAGTTCTACAAACCCTAAACTCTAAACGCTAAACCCTAAGCATTTGATAACATTTTAAACCCTAAGCACTAAATCCTAAACATTTTCTAAAATTTTAACTAGTATTATGAACCCTAAACCCTAATCATTTTATCATATTTTAAAACCTAAACCCAATGCATTTTATAACATTTTAAAAATTGTTTTCTAACATTTATTTTAGTGTTTATTAAAATAATTTAATAAAGTGTTATAAACCCAAACCATCAACCCTAAACTATAAACCCTAAACCCTAAAGCCTAAAACGTAAGTATTTTATAACATTTTAAAAATTGCTATGTAATACATATTTAAGTGTTAATTGAAATAAATTACTAAAGTGCTATAAACCATAAATCATAAAACCTAAACTCTAAAACCTAAACCCCAAATACTAAACCCTAGGCATTTTATAACATTTTAAAAAGCGTTTTGCAACTTTTATTAACTGTTTATTAAAATCATTTACTAAATTGTTATAAACCCTAAACCATAAAGCCTAAACTCTAAATTCCAAACCCAAAACAACAAATCCTAACATCTAAACCCTAAACGCTAAGAATTTTATAATATTTGAAAAAGTATTTTGTAACTTTTAATTAAGCGTTTATTAAAAGAATTTACTAAACTGTTATAAATCGTAAACCGTAAACCCTAAGCATTTTAGAAAATTTTAGAAATCTCTTTGTAACTTTTATTTAAGTGTTTATTAAAACCATTCACTAAAGTGCTATAAAACTTAAACTCTAAACCCTAAACACTAAGGATTTTATAATATTTTAAACCCTAAACCTGAAACCCTAAGCATTTTATAACATTTTAACTAACATTTTGTAAATTTTTTTAAGTGCTTATTAAAATCATTTAGCAAAGTCTTATAAACCCTAAACCCTAATAATTTTATCATATTTTAAATCCTAAACCCTCAACACTAAACCCAAAGCGTTTTGTAACATTTTAAAAATCGATTTTTAACATTTATTTAAGTGCATTTTATAACATTTTAACTAACATTTTGTAAATTTTTTTAAGTGCTTATTAAAATCATTTAGCAAAGTCTTATAAACCCTAAACCCTAATAATTTTATCATATTTTAAACCCTAAACCCTCAACACTAAACCCAAAGCTTTTTATAACATTTTAAAAATCAATTTTTAACATTTATTTAAGTGTTTATTAAAATCAGTTAATAAAGCGTTATAAACCCTAAACCCTAAATCGCAAAGCCTATACCGTAAGCACTAAAACCAAAGGAGTTTATAACTTTTTAAAGAGTGTTTTGTAACTTTTATTTAAGTGTTTATTAAAATAATTTACAAAAGTGTTACAAACCCTAAACACTTAACCTTAAACACTAAACCCTAAACCCCAAACCCTTAACCTTAAACACTAAACCCTAAACCCCAAACGCTAAATCCTAAACCGTAAACCCTAAACATTTTATGAAATTTTAAAAATGGTTTTGTATATTTTATTTAAGCTTTTATTGAAATAATTTAATAAAGTGTGATTAAAACTAACCTCTACACCCTAAAACCCAAACTGTAAACCCTAAACCCTAAACACTAAACCCTAAAGCCTAAAACATAGGTATTTTATAACATTTTTTAAAGTGTTCTCTAACATTTATTTAAGCTTCTATTGAAAGCATTTACTGAAGTGTTATAAACCATAAATTTTAAAACCTAAACTCTAAACCCTAAACCCAAAAAACTAAACGCTAATCATTTTATAACATAAATTGTAAAATCCAAACCTCAAACCCCAAATCCGAAACCCGAAACCCTAAACCCTGAACGCTAAGCATTTTATAACATTTTTAAAAGAATTTTGTAACTCTTATTTAAGTGTTTATTAAAATCATTTACTAAAGTTTTATAAACCCTAAACCCTAAAACCTAAGAATTTTACAACATTTTAAAAATCATTTTGTAACTTTAATTTAAGTGTTTATTAAAAGAATTTACTGAAGTGTTATAAACCTTAAACCTAAAACCCTAAACTCTAAACCCTAAGCATTTTATAACATTTTACAAAGCATTTTGTAACTTTTATTTAAGTGTTTATTAAAGCTATTTAGTAATGTGTTATAAATCCTAAACCCTAAACCGTCAACCCTATACCCTAAACCCTAATCATCAAATCTTAAATCAGAAACCCTAAACGCTAAACATTTTATAGCATTTCAAACAATGTTTTGTAGATTTTATTTAAGTGTTTATTAAAATAATTTAATAAAGTGTTATAAACCTTAAACAATAAACCTGAAACCCTAAACCCTAAATCCCCAAACTCTAAACCCTAAACCCTCAACCTTAAACCCCAAACCCTAAATGTTAAACCCTAAATCCTAAACCCCAAACCCTTAAACCCTAAATCATAAAACCTAAATGTTAAGAATTTTATAACATTTCAAAAATCATTTTGTAAGCCCTCAACCCTAAACTCTAAACCGTAAACCGTAAACCCTAAATCCCAAACCCTAAACCCGGAACCCTAAACTCTAAACCGTAAACACTAATAATTGTATAACACATCTAAAAACATTTTGTAACTTTTATTTAAGTGTTTATCAAAGTATTACTAAAGTTTTATAAACCCTAAATACTAATCCCTAATCCCCAAACACTAAACCTTAAACCCTGAGAATTTTATAACATTTTAAAAACCCTAAACATTAAAACCTAAATGAGAAACCTTAAATCCTAAACTCCCAACTATAAACCCCAAACCGTAAACCGTAAACACTAAACCCTAAGAATTTACAAGAATTTAAAAAGTGTTTTGTAAATTTTATTACTACTACTAATTTACTACTACTACAATCCCTAATAAACCCTAAACCCTAAACCCAAACCCCAAACCCTATTGCCTAATGCTTAAAGGCTAAAGCCTAGACACTAAAATAATTTAGTAAGGTATTATAAACCCTAAACATTAACCCCTGAAAGCATTTACTAAATTCTTATAAACCATAAAAATGAAACCCAAAAACCTAAATGGTAAACCCTAAACCCTAAACCGTAACCTATTTATAACATTTTATAAAGTGTTTTGTAACTTTGACTTAAGTGTGTATTAAAGAATTTAGTAAA
>APFE031294693.1:81364-107498 GCA_000404065.3 Pinus taeda
CTAAACCCTAAGTATTTATAACATTTTAAGCCCTAAATTCTAAGCATTCAATAACATTTTAAAAAATGTTTTGAAACATTAAACCCTAAACACTAAACTCTAAGCATTTTATTGCATTTTCAACCCTAACCCCTAGAACGTAAAATGTAAACCCTAAGCATTTTATGACATTACTAAAGTGTTATAACCCTAAATCGTTTTATGACATTTTAAACCCTAAATACTAAGCACTTTATAACAGTTTAGGCTCTCAACCGTAAACCCTAAGTATTTTATAACATTTTAAAACCTAAATGTTAAACCATAAGTATTTTATAACATTTTAAAAAGTGTATTATACCTTTTTTTAAGAAGTTATTAAAATATTTTACTAAAGTGTTTTTAAAATGTAAACACTAAACAATAGTCATTTTATAACATAATAAAATGTGTTTTTTAACCTTTTCTTATATATTTATTAAAACCATTTTATAAAATTTTAAACCTTAAATGATAAGAATTTTATAACATTTTAAGCCCTAAACACTAAACATTATGCATTATATAACATTTTAACAAACATTTTGTAACTTTTTTAAGTGTTTATTAATAGAATTTACTAAATTTTTAGAAACTCTAAACCCTAATCATTTCAAAATCTTTTAGACCCCAAACCATAAACCCTAAACACTAAACCAAAATAATTTTATAGAATTTTAAAAATCATTTTGTAACTTTTATTTAAGTTTTTATTAAAATCATTTACTAAAGTGTTATAATCCCTAAACCCTAAATCCCAAAGCATGTGCCCTTAATACTGAACCCTATGAATTTTATAAAATTTCGAAAAGAATTTTGTAACTTTTATTTAGGTGTTTATTAAAATTCTAATTTGTTAAGTAGAAAATAATTTATGTTCCCTTCAACTTTTTTTGGATTTTGTAAGCTTCTAATGCCATTTTATTTATACTGGATTAGTCACCTTTGTTTTATCCTTCAAATCTCACAAAAAAATACTAATAGTCATGTAAATTGTTGTTCCATTACATATTCTATTCAAAGTTTAACTAATTGGCATCAACTAAACCCTTTAAATTGATAAATTTGTTTGTCATATTCAACTTAAAAATAGAGAACAAAGTATATCCATTCGCAACATACACCAAAATATAAAGATGTCAAAAAGAGAAATTTAAATACTCTTACTGAAGTCTACTATCCATTTTCAAGAAGTGCATAATGTTATTGAGAAGAAAGGGTTGTATGCCCACCTAGCTTATAGGGTTATATGTCAAGTAGATTTGATTGAATTTATTGTTCTTCCACATTCAAGGTATGTTCTAAATTATTTGTTATAACAAGGTTACTATATGTCAATTTCAAACTACAATTTAGATAGAAATGGGTTCTATATTTTACGTGTTACTTGATTCCAAGTTTTTACTTTAAAAGCAAATCAATGTTATTTTAAATTTTAACTTTTAATTTTTCCATCAGCAATTCGGTCTTACTAACCTTGAAATTTCCAATGTTTTACCTCACAAGAAATTAACTGCTTTTTACTTTTAAATTTAGCTTTCAATTTTTTACTTTACATTTTTTTAAATTAAAAAGTTAATTGTTTTTTTTTTTTAATTCAAAATTAAAAGTTAATTATTTTCATTTGTTTTTTTTTTTAATTTAACTTTTAATTTTTACTCTACATTTTTTAAAATTTAAAAGTTAATTATTTTTATTTGTTTGTTTTTTTTAAATTCAAAGTTAAAAGTTATATTTTTGTTTTTTTGTTTTTTTAATTCAAAAGTACATGTTTTTTTTTGTGTAACTTCCAAGAACGCAATTAATATTAAGTGTTCTAAATTTAGATAACTTTTTGCTTTTCTCGGTTGTTGTGATTAATATTTGTTGAATTCAACTCTAACATTTAGTTAAGAGCTAGTGGATAAATTTGAGTCGTTTCTTGCGAGAAGATTTCACCATCGAAACTTTTTTGGTTTTGTTTTTGGCATTATTAATTTGAGTCGTTTCTTGCGAGCAGATTTCACCATCGTAAATTTTTTGGTTTTGTTTTTGGCATTTTCAATAATGTATTTAATATTCCGCTTTCTATTTGCTTTTTTCTTTTTTCAGTTTTGCTTTTTTTGGGTTGCTGTAATTAATATGTATTTAACTCCACCCTAACATTTAGTTAAGAGCTCGTAGTCGTTTCCTCATTGTTCAATGCAGATTTCACAACGCAATCTCTTCAACCGTAGCATTTAGTTAATCTGGAAATCATAGTCGTTTCTTCATTGTTCAGGCTAGATTTCAAAATAGCGATCTATCCCAATTGTTTCAATGTGTGCCCATTAAAGAAAATAAGTCGGACAGAATATATGAAGGTCGTGTGTTCGATCCACAATGTTGTTTCCTCTTTGTGTTTGTTAGGAGAGCGTAAGACTGAATATATGAAGGTCGTGTGTTTGATCCACGCTTCTATGTATCTTTCTTACAGAAGCTCGGACTCGTGCGTTCGATCCACAATGTTGTTGTTGTTTATCTTGGGAGCCTGTTCACTTCCAGACATTCAATTTGTGGTTTCTGCAAAGTCCGCGAGTGGTTATACTCACGCAATACCATGTCCGACAGATGGTGATCCATGACAACCACTGACAAGAGGAATAAATACGCAAGAGACAATCTACGTTTGAACATATCTGCGGAGGACGTTATCATGCGGATCGATTTTCTAATAAAAAGTTTGCATTTTTGCATTACTCCATTTCTCCGAAGCAATTATTGAAGATTTGTATGAAGTCTGCGGGAGAGGAAGATCGCATGGAAGCTGTGAAATCGCTTCATGAATCCATACAGTATTTGATCTTCTTCTGTGTTTTAAAATTTCTTGATGTGGTTAATTTTTTATTTCGACGCAATGAAGTGATTATCAAGAAAGTAAATGATTAGTTTATGGAAAATCAAATTATTCAGTATATAAATGCAATAGCACACTTTCTTTAAAAAACAAAAAATTATATTATATATGTACTGTCCACAGAAAAACAACGCTGCATATGTTGTAAACTGAAAAAGCCACAGGGGCTTCCGTGAGGAAAATAGAACCCATAACATAACAATAATTTCACGGAAGTACCGATGGAAACACACAGATAAGAACGCTTACGACCAGTGGAGGTTTTATGAAAAGTTTTATTTTGTTGTGTTGTCGTTACCAGAATTTATGTCTAGTGCATAATTATGCTTTTTATTTATCTTATTTTTTTAATATTTTATATAATTAATCTATTGATTTTAAATAGTTTTGGACATTAAAAATAAAGATTGACTTGGGCGTGATTTTTGTCAATAGCTTTTGATACTATATGTTATATTATCATGTATATATTGATATCTTAATTATCACTCTAAAGAATGAATCAATAAGTATTCTAAATAAAGAGAATGAAATGATATGCAATTTTGGTTTTTTTTTAGGTTTTGTGATGAGGTGGGGCGTAGGAGGAGGAGGTGGAGGTGGTGGTGGTGGTGGACTAGGAGGATGTGGTGGAGGAGGCATTGAAGGTGGAGGAGGTGAGGATAAACTAGGCTGTGTGAGGATAAAGTAGGCTATGCTAGGGCTAGTGTATTGTAGGCTAGTCTAGTGTAGGCTACAGTATGCTAGGCTAAAGTAAGCTAGGCTACAATAGGCTACAATAAGCTAGGCTAGAGTAAAGTAGGCCATGGTAGCCTAGAATGGGTGAGGCTAGGATAGGCCAAATTAAGCTAGGATAGATTAGGGTAGCCCAACCTACTGGAAGCTAGACTTGTCTAGGATAGGATAGGCTAGGATAGGCTAGAGTATGCTAAACTAGGTGAAATTAGGCCGGGAACAATTATGCTAGAGTAAGTTAGGCTAGAGTTGCATAGGCTAAGCTACAACAAACTAGGATAGACTAATGTAGGCTAGACTTAACTAGGCCAGGCTAGAATAGATTTAGTTTTGCTAAAGCAGGCTAGAATAGACTAGGCTAGAGTAAGCTAAGTGTAACATAGGTCCATCTCATACTAAAAAAAAAACTTTTTGCATTAACATTACTAAAATTGATCATGAATGTAAAATACTAGTATTCTATATTGTTTTATCTACCCCATTTCCATGTCATATACTACTAGTATAAGCTATTAATTTTCATTACATTACAAGGAATCTATTTTGGATTCTAAAGATTGAAAATTTATTAATTCAATTTTTGGCTATATATAGGTATTTCTTTAATGTATCACATTATTCTCCATTGACATTGTTTGTTGCAAAGGATATCAATTTCATTTAATATGATTATAATTTAACTACAAGATCTCCTTGTATAACACCACTTAGTTTATGTTTTTGTTCCCTCTAATTCATTTAAAATTATATACTTTCCATTCTAAAGAGTTAGTTCCCTATATTGTATCTACTCATTATAATCACCTTTGTTCCTATTTACCTTTTTCCAGGTTCCCTTCACTCCAAGTAAATTACAAGCGAGCAACATTTAAACTTACTACTATAAGTAAGGGTTATTCCATTATATACTAATCTATTTTCCTCATCTTACATTTTCTACCTTGGCAATGTTCAAAACCAACATTGTTATCCAAGTTATAAATTCAAGCCTTTATCAATTCAAAACTTGCCATGTGTTTTTCTCACAGCTAGATATTTTCATGGAAAACTTGGTTATAAATAGTAGTGTTCATCCTTCGCTCTTAAATAAGAGGTATTTCATTCACATTTCACTAATATATTTGTATGCATATAGTTTCTTGTATTTACTTACCTCTTTGAAACAATATATAATGCTTCTTTCATGCTTTTCCATCCTTTTTCTTTGGTACTCATTGTAATTTCTTGTATGGGTTGTTTTATGCACTATATCTCAATTTAAATTCCAAGGTTTGATAATAGATCTATTAATCTAACATAACTCACTTATTAAACTATTTTTTTTTTTATTCAGTAAAAAGTTTCTCTATTGCTCTCATTCTACATTAAGCCTTGTCCTTGGTTACATTTGTGTTGGAATTTGCTCCCTATTTACTTGGTGACTAGGGGCATTTACAAGGTAATTTGATTTCTCCTTAAGGGTTTTATATTATAATGTTAGAAAATGATTAGGGTTTAGGGTTCTCATTCTACATTAAGCCTTGTCCTTGATTACATTTGTGTTGGAATTTGCTCCCTATTTACTTGGTGACTATGGGCATTTACAAGGTAATTTGATTTATCCTTAAGGGTTTTATATTATAATGTTAGAAAATGATTAGGGTTTAGGGTTTAGGGTTTAAAACGTTATAACATGCTTAGGGTTTAGGGTTTAAGGCTTAAGGTTTATAAAATTTTAATAAAAGTGTTTAATAAACACTTAAAAAAAGGTTACAAAATGCTTGCTAAAATGTTATAAAATGGTTAGGGTTTAAAATGTATTTTCCAATTAGAGAATTTTTATGATCTCCATGAAAACTTGATAGTATTCTAAAACAAATATTTCCTCTATGCCATGTAAAACTATCAATTTATGAAGTAAAGTCAATCCAAAAAATATAAAATTAAGGGTTGACTGTTTTAAAAACGAAATGTCATATTTCATCCTATGTTTAATGAATAAAAACATGTGTTCACTTGGACTTATGATGATTTAAATACTTTAACCAAAATGTAACGCAAAATGTGATTGCAATGAAACCTTAAACAACTCCTTTTCAATATAAACTTAGAAGATTGAATCCCAAACTTGAACCTTCCTTTAAAAGTGAATTATATAAATGTCTAGTAGCTAGGATAATATTTACTATCTAACACACTCAGTGGTTAGAAAATCTAGTTCTTGTAAGAAATAAAAATAGTGATATTCAACTTTGTTTCCATTCTTTCAATCTTAATAAATCCTAAGATAAGGAAAGCTATCATGTTTCACCCATGGAGTAGATTTTACAACACGTCTCTGCCTCTGATATGTTATTTTTATTGGACAAATTTTTAGTTTACAACTAGGTTATGGTCTATCATGTAGATTAGCATAAGATTGCCTTTAAAAATATATGGAGCACTATTTATTATATGATGATTACTTTTGGGCTAATTAATTCTAGTGTCAACATCTAGAGGGAAATGGACATTGATTGTTGTGGCTTGATAAATAAGTCCTAATTTTGCTAGCCACTTCACTATGCGCATGCTTTCATCTGATAGTGCATATTTTGTTGTTATCACCCAAAAGAACAGTCAAAATGATGAAATCCCTATCACGTTTATGAGCTATGCTTTTGAAGGGGGATAGCTCTCTAGCAATATGACATTGAGATAAAACCATCCCAAATTGTTAGAGGAAACGGTATTTGTAAGCTATTTGTTGATTCTATTTATGCACATGATGATGATTTATATTCAAATGATGACTTATTTTTAACTTAGAATGAAATTTCATGTGTTCCAGATAATTATTACTCGTGGTATATTGATATCAATATCTTCCCAACGCGTGACACTACTCATTATTTAGATGTGAGGAAAATAAAATAATTAAGACTCAAATAAACTCCTTTCAATGTAATGAATAACATCCTTTTCATAAAACAAAATTGGTGGAGTTTTTCTTCGTTGTTTGGAATGGTAAGATTCTAAAAAAGTTTTGAAATAACTACATTCAGGGCTTTCTGGGGGTTATTTTGATAGAGAAACCAGAACACACAAAGAGGTAAGTGTGAGGTATTATGGGAAAATATTGATTAAGAATGCTCTTTGCTTGGCCTGAAAATGTGAAATCTACTAGAATGTTGTTGGTAGACTCATAAAGTTACCATTTGTAAAACTTGCTCCCATTTAAAATTTAGATTTATGTACTTTTTATTATGTTGGTGACGCAAATGTATATTGTGGGACTATGTTCTTGTCTTTATGATATGAAAACTATTTTAGCATATAGATATGTTAAATATTTTTTGGCCAATGTCCCCTAACCTAGCCTTGCCTACCCTAGTCTATTCTAGCCTACCTTACTCAAGCCTTGCCTAGCCTAGCCTAGCCTAGCCTACTATCCTAGCCTAGCCTAGCCTAGCCATGTTTCCTTTAGCCTACTCAAGCCTAGCCTACTCTATCCTAGGCTAGCCTAACCTAACCTATCCTAGGCTACTCAAAGCTACATTAGCCTAGCTTACTCTAACCTATTCTAAACTAACCTAGCCAACTCTATCATACTCTAGCTTAGCCTAGCCTATCCTATGCTATCTTAGCCTACTCTATCCTATCATAGCTTAGCCTAGCCTAGCCTTTCCTAGAGTAGGCTACTCTAACCTACTTTAGCCTAGCCTAGACTATCCTAGCCAACTCTATCCTACTCTAGCCTAGCCTAGGCTAACCTAGCCTAGCCTAGCCTAGCCAACTATATCCTATGCCAGCCTAACCCAACCTAGACTAGCCTACTCTTTCCTAGCCTAACTAAGCCTACTCTTTCCCATAGAGATGAACACATATATGATGATATTAATACATATATAGTGAACTTAGATTAGTGATGTATAAACCATTGACATACCCATGTGTGCAAAATATTTCCTACTACATCCTGTTGTTTCTCTAGTGTGTTTCATTTGACCAAGAGCACTATTTTTTGTACCACTTAGCATTGTAAAACCAAAAGCAAACTTCTTTTAAAGAGTCTAATGAGTCCTTTCATTGGAAAATCTTGGAATGATCCTAGACTCACCTTATACCTTATAGAATGTAGTATTTACCATATTAATTCTCAGTTGATCCCCAGTTCGAGTACGCAAAGCCCGAGGTGCCATGCTTGAACCAACATAGCTACTCCAACCCCCATCATATTGTTGCAAGTAACAAAAAATCCTCTCATCAATTAGCATAAATTCACATGTTCTTACATGGCTCAGGGGTGTCAAGACACCCATCCTTAATTATAAGTAAGGTTGAATTAGTGGTAGGCACCACTGCGAGCCTCACTTCATGATGTATTTTCATCACCAATGGGTGGATATAGATATGTATTGCTTGGATGTCTATTTGGATCTTAGTTCATGATTAAAATCTCCACCATCTTAAGGGGAGCCCCTATTGGGGAAATGTGGAATGAAGAATATTACATGCAATCGCATGGTAGAGATTTAAAATACATTAGACATTGTTTTATCTACATCGTGCTTATTTTACTTTCAGTCTTTCTACATAATCCATTATTTATTTTTTTGCTAAAGCAATAGTCATAGCTTCTATTAAAATTAAACAAAAAAGGATTAATTACATAAATTACAACCAACCCAAAGGAAACGGGGGACATAGAATTAACTATCCCACCCAGGGTAAGGGGCAATGCGCCAAAGGCTGAATAGTTATGCCATGGGTTCACCCCCTAACTATAAGTCCTTCAAAATACAGAAGCAACTTGAACCATTACAACGGAGTGAAAAAAGGCATACAAGTTGGAACTGAAACTTGACCTGGAAAGGGATTATAAAACAAACTATACATATTTTGGGTCTGAAAAGGGGAATAAACATTACGTATGTGTTTTTCCTGAAATTCATTGATACCCACCATGAAGCTGAACAAGCACGGATTATAATAATGAGGCATGACTTTAACCAGACCTGCCAACATGCATAACGAACCTGGACCATTGATCCGCAACTCAAGATCCAAGAGTTGATAAACATATCGGATGGAAAAGAAGCCCAGAGAATACCAACCCGATGAGACTAATATCCTCTCTCCTACTAGAGCCACAAGTTGCATATTGAGTGGAATCGAGCTCAATTCTATGAAACCACTTCCGGATTTGAGAGCTTCTGATAAGCCAAAAACCACCTTGAGGGTGGTATTGAAACTAAAGGCTCTCATGAGGAAGGTTTCATGTTAGCTGAGGAAGCAAAGATTATGACCTAGACCCATCAAACTGCAATTTGAATCTCTACCCTTGATCCTCAACCGTTTGATCCAATGGATGAGAGGAATATCCATTTAAAAAAAAGCAGGAGGGATTCCTGCCGGCCGAGCACCAGAAAACCTGTAGACCAACCACTCTGGTTCACTGTATCCATTGCCAATAGTTATATACCTATGGTGGGATTCTGCTGTTCCTTCTAACATAAGACTCTTCACCCCTTCTTCCCACTGAGGAAAATTGAGTTGATATGTGTTAGGAGAAATTTTTGTAAAAATCCTCATGCTACAGATCATCTCCCACCCAAGAACTTTGTGTCTAAGGTATTCTGGACTGATAAAGCTAACAAAGGCCCGCGTGCCGCTTTGAAAGTTACCTCTAGAAAACCACTTCATGTTGATTGTGTATCTACAAAACCCAACCTCTTCTACTACTGACATTCTCTGTTCTGATGTATCTCTCAGTCTTCATTCACCTGGTTGAGAAAGTCATCTCTCAATCTACCCTATGGAACCTCTCGCCATCTGTACTTACTACTGCTTTTAGTGTAGATAGCACCTTTATTGGCAAGTATGTCCACAAATTTATTGGTCATCCTGCGCACATGTGTGAAACTTAAGGTTGTCATGTTTTGAAGATCGAGATGGATTCTTTGATAGAGTTGAAGAAGCCTACAGTGTCTCGAGACCTTTTCTGGAGCTGAACCACAATAGATTCTCTTGACTGAATTGATGATTAGCTCCGAATCTGCTTCAACTATGATGTTCTGAAGATTATCATTCTTTAGAATTTCTAAACATTGCTCTTGTACCATTAGCTCTGCCATATTGTTTGTGGCTCTTCCCAAATTAAAATGAAAAATGTATTGTATGCAACCCTTTTCATCCCTAATCACACCACCATACCTAGCCATACCCAGATTTCCTTTTGAGGGCCCATCTATGTTGCATTTCATAAATCCCTGAGGGGGAGAATGCCAGAAATCTTTATCCGTGATCAGTTTCTTTACCAACCTATTCTTGCCCTGAGGAATAAGCCCCTACTGTTACATCCCTATAATACTAGTGACTACCCCATTACTATTGTATTTATATCCCTTATTAATATTCTTGTGCCCCTATTGTCCCCATATTGTTATTACTGTGCCCCATAGAATCCCTCTATTGTTATTATTGTGCCTTTATGTTATTATTTTTAGGTCGGATGGGTTATATTGTGACTCCCTAGACTCCTATATATAGAAAGGAGGTTTTTTCATTTGAATCATCAAAGAATCATTCATTTGTGTAATGTAAAGGAGGTTTCCCCCTCAAAGATGATGAATTCTAAGGGTTGATGTATCTTTTCTATCTTTTAGTGACTGGATTCATAACATTTGGTATCAGAGCTTTGGATTATAGGGTTTTGCTGCTCCAAATAGGTCATCATGCCATTTTCACTATAAATTGTTTTCTGCGACGTTTCAGAAGTGAAAAAAAAAAACCATTTGAGACAAAATTTCACTAAACCTTAGGTCTGAATTTCAGAGCTTTTCGGGCTACATTTCCAGAGATATGATCTAAGGAAGTTGGTTTTTTTGCAGACTCTTGTATTACATTCCAAATTGGTGACCTGGGGAAAATTGTCATAAATTTCTCTTAAGCAATGGATTAAATTTTCGTAAGAAGGTATATAAATAGGGTGGATTGTAGTTTCTTGTATATATTTTTCGGAGCCAAAGTTTGAAACAGGGACACGTGGCATGTCATACAAGTTCGTTCTACTAAACTAGTCTATAATCAAGTGACTGTGGGAGATTTGGCATAACTCTTCCTTGGAGAATCCAATTTGGATTAGACTAGTGGCATTGGAAAGAGGAGATAGAGGGCTATTGCAGATCACAATTTTAGAACTGGATGATCTGATATTACAAAGATACATCAGAGGCAATATTGAGCTCCTACAAAGTGAAAAAAGGTGTGTAGATTTTTTTAAATTTTTGCTTAAGCTTGGTTTGAAAAATTATTTTTAAGGAATTCAAAGGGCACAGTAGAGCATTAATATCAGTAACTGATGCCTCGAGGAAGAAAAATGCAAACTTCTATTAAGAAACCTGAAAGCTCTAGCATGACTCATGAAGAAGAGGAAGAAATGCTACATGATATATCAAAATTACAAGACCAAATGCAACAAATGTCACTCTCACAAAAGCTAACAGAAGCTAATATAAATGGCGTGGAATCTAAGATAAAGGGCATGGAAGATAAGATGGATGATTTGAAGTTAGATTTGAAGACATATTTGAAGAGAGACATGACAGATTTGAAGACATATTTGAAGACAGACATAGAAGATTTGAAGACAGATTTGACAAATTTTCTACAAGAAATACTTACAAATGGTGAAAGGGTAGTAAAGGAAACTCATGATGCGAACAAAAGAAATGTTAATCATGATTTCATAGACTTTAATGTTTTATCAAAGACCCACCATATTCCAAAAATTGATATGAGGAAGTTTGATGGAAATAATCTCGTAATAGTGATATTACAGATGGAGCAATTTTTCAATCTCAATAATGTGCAAAACACACAAAAGGTATGTATTGCAACTTTATATTTGGAACCAAGTCAGTTTGTATGGTATCAATGGCTTTGCTCTCATAAACAAATTATCACTTGGGAAATTTTTACAGAAGAATTGACAACACATTATGAGGATACAAAAAGCAATACTTTTTTTAGCCAGTTGGTAAGTCTCAAAGAAAAGGGTTAAATAATGGAGCACATTGAAGAGTTCCAAAAATTGAACATAAGGGTAAAAAATATTCCAGAGGAATATTGGGCATATTCAAAGCATATTGGTAGAGTTTTTTTTATTGAAGGAAGGCATACAATGAATAATGTTAATACGGAATGAGAGACATTCAAGCCATGAAACTAAAACTCAAAATTTAAATATGCATATTAAAATTTTCAAATCATGTGTGTAACGTGAGTTTCGATATTTTTAATTCCATAAGAAGAAATCCATGTGAATAAAAATATTCATAAAACTCGTGATAGTTGTAAACATTGGCCCATGAATGTTACAACTTGGAAAATAGAAAAGATACATTTACACAATAATAAGACACATATATAGATATTTCTATTTTATGAAATTTGGTAAACCTTACTTCCATTTTGAAACATTTTATGTTTTGCTAGTCAAGATAACTCATATGTCAGTACTCACAGAAATAATAGCTTGCATAAATTAATGTCGAGCGTACTGCATCAAAAAATATCTCCATTATTTCAATCCAGCACAAAACATTTGAATTTCTGGAAGTGAAACGTTTTTCAAAAAAAGGCTGAATGAGACCTTGAGAAAAAACAACCCACAAACCTATTCAGAAAACTTAGCAAAGCTATTCGATCCGCCATGGTGAATATTTTTCAGCTTTGGAATAACAGAGTGTAAGACTTCATTCAGTAGGTCAGGTTGGGCAGTTTTAAAAATTAGGTATAATAAGGTCTTTAATTCAAGTGTGAAAGTAGTTATGATAAGATTTTTAATCTAATGGTTGCAAATATTTCAATCGTCTAACATCAAATCAATTGGACTCTAAGAAGACAGCTAAGACTCTAGGGGGTTTCTGGGTTTCTTCGTAGAGGGAACACCTTAATGTGCAATAATATAAATAACATAGTTTTAATAGACCTGCCCGACTGAAAATAAAGGCTTTTCCTATGAATCCAATGGTCCAACATATAATATTTTCTCCAATGATATCCTCCCACACTTATTTTTTATTTAAATTTAAATTTTTTAAGTAACCTTGAGGAGTCTATTCTTAATCAGTGATCTTGGCCATATAATTCCTATATTATCTCTAATATGGATATTGGTCCAATTTAGATCTTAAAACCCTTAAAATCAAGATAAAATAATCTATCTTCTGATAGCTTGTTTTGGGTGACTATTTGAAACCCTTAAACTTGAGCTAAAATGATGTAGCTTCTCATAACATGTTTTGGGTGACTATTTGAGACCATATAGATTTTGCATGCAAGAATTACTTATGTTTTTCAACATAGATATACATTTGTGTCAAATATATATCCTCTTCTAAAGTCACCATATTGGAATGATGTCTTCACATTCCACTATCCTATTTCTACCTATAATAAGAACTCGATAATTATTGAACTTGATAAATGTTATTTTTTAGCTAGTGAAAATATCAATCTAAGTGCGCTTTGAAAACTTAAAAATATTCTCTCACAACCAATATTAGCACCTTGTACTTTTGAAGGATGCTATTGAATTTATCTTTTCCTCGAACACCTAGTTGCATTCACCTAAGCAACCGTCATCGAACTGTGCATCCACCTGTTCATCCATTAAGAAACCATGTACAAGGATGATACTGAATTTATCTTTTCCTTGAACACTTACCTTTTCTGAGAACAAAAAGTTGCATCTAGGGGTTCATCCATTAAGAAACCATACTTTGATATTATTTTTTGTATAAAAATAAGTCATCTCCTTATACATGCTCAATTTAGTAGTCCTTGATTTTCATATTTTTTTTAAGCTATAGGCTCATTTTTACAAGTGAAAAAATGCAATATACACTTAAAATTGCATAAAATATAATTGCATATATCTATTTCACATTTTTCCAAGTTCACTTTCTCAAAGGCTATGGTGGAATTTCAATTTCCTCTTCTAATTTTTTTTTTACCTCCTCATTTGTACAATAATGAAAGTTTGGTTTATTTTCTAATATTTGGTGGTTGCTAAACATCTAAATAAATTAGCTTCTTCTCACTGTGTCCTAGAACTACGCATCTATGGGACAATAATTTAGTTTTCTTAAAACAATATTCTTATACTTAATATTCTCATTGACACAATCCAAAATCTTGTATGCTTTCACACCAACCAAATAATTAATGAAGATACATTTCACTAGCTTGCTTATCTTGAGGCACATGAATATAAACCTTTCAACTAACATGTGAATATACTAATCACATGACTATAAACCTTTCAACTAAAATGTGAATTAAATCAATGACTTCCTTTTAATTAAAACAAGTATAGCTTTATTTTAGTTAAGACGCTAATAAGGGTATTTTCATAAAAATTTAGTGTAAAAGCCTTATTCAAGTAGGTAAGATCCAATAGAAAGTGTTTTTAGCTAAAATTTAAACCTCCACATAAAATTCTTATTCATGAATTTCTTTTCATTAAACAATGGCTTTCTTTTAGTTAAGACCCTAATAGTGGTGTTTTCCTAAGAAGCTAGTGTAAAAGCCTTATTCAAGTAGGTAACATAAAATAGAAATGGTTTTTACCTAACATTTCAACCACCACATAAAATTCCTATTCATGTCTTCCCATTCCTGTATACTATTCCTAAATCAAAAGTTATTCCCACATATAATAATGACTTGATAGATGTTGAAAAGTTATTCCCACATGCAATAAGAAGAGCTTGATAGATGTTATTTTTGTAGCATAGAAAATGTGTTTTGACAACTTGAGAGTATTTTTTCACAACCAATATCACATTCAATATATTTTCCAAGTGAAATATGTTTTGACAACTTCAAAATATTCATTCACAATGAGTATCACCTTGTACTTTTCAGAGACGCTATTGAATTTTTCTTTCCTTGAACACGAATTTTCATCCATGTGTTTATCCATTAAGCTACCATACAAATCATTCTTAGTAAAAAATGAATCCATCTCATTATACATGCCCAATTCTAACACTCCTTGATTTTCATATTCTTTTATAGTTCTAGGCTCATCCAATTCGCAACTGAAAAAATTTGAAATTGGATAAAATATAATTGTATATTTCTAGTGGCATTTTTTTCCAAGTTTAGCTTCTCAAAGGCTAACACGGAGTTCCAAGTTATGAAATCTTGGCTCATTATCTCATTCAATTTTTCTAATATTTATTGGTTTCTAAACAACTAAATAACGAGATTCTACTCACCCTATTGTAGATATATGCAAGCATGGGAGAAGACTTTATTTTTCTTAAAACAACATTCTTATACTTAACTTTTTCATATACATGATCCCAAATCTTGTATCGTTTCACACCAATCACACAATTGATGAAGATACATTTAACTACCTTCTTATCCAAATTCAAAAATTTATCCTTAGGAACATGATCATAAACCTTGCAATTAAAATTTAAATATGGTAAATGAATGACTTTATTTTAATAAAAAGGATTCCTTTCTTTTAGCTAAGACCCTAATAGAGCTGTTTTCCTAAGGAGATAGTGTACACAACCTATTAAGTAGGTAACATACAATAGAAATGTATTGTACCTAAAAGTTCTACTCTAACTTGGATCCTCTAAGAATTCTCTAAAACCTCCCCATTAAAGTCTTATTCATGTCTTCTCATTAGCCTATCTTATTTATAAATCAAAATGTTTTCCTACATTTAATAAGAACTTCATAGATGTGATTTTAGCAGAAGAAGAGTGTGTTTTGACAACTTCAAAAATATTATTTCAGAGCCAATATCACCTTGTATTGTTCAAAAATTCTATTGAATTTATCTTTTCATAGAGCACCCATTTGCATCCAACTGAAATGTGTTTCCACAACATCAAAATATTCTTTCACAACCAATATCAACTTGTATTTTTCAAAGATTCTATGGAATTTGGATTTTCCTTAAACAGCCATTTGCATCACGTTTTTATCCATTAAGCAACCCTAATTTGATATCACTCTTAGTAAAAAATGAAACAATCTCCTTATACGTGCCCAATTCTAGTATTCCTTGGTTTTCATATTATTTTATAGTTATATGCTCATTTTTGCAATTGAAAAAAAGAAATATACTATTGGAGTTGGATAAACTATAATTATATATGTCTAATGGCTTTTTTATCCAAGCTCACCTTCTCAGAGGCTAATTTGTAGTTCCAAGATCCTCTTCTAATTTTTTTATACCTCCTCATTAATACCATCATAAAAATTCCTTCTCGAAGGCTACGATGGAGTTCCAAGTTCCTCTTCTAAGTTGTTTTAAACCTCCTTATTAATACCATCATGAAAATTTGGTTCATTGTGTGGTTCAAATTTTCTAATCTTTGTTTCGTTGCTAAACAACTAAAAACTAGCTTCTTCTCACCATGTTCTAGCTTTGCATCTATGGGAGAAGACTTTAGTTTTCTTAAAACAACATTACTATACTTAATGTTGTCACCTACATGACCCCAAGTATTTTATGCTTTCACACCAATCACATAATTAATGAAGATACATTTCACTACCTCATTATCCAACTTCAAAAAGTATCCTTAGGCACATGATTATAAACCTTGTAACTAAAATTTGAATATGCTAAACCAATGGCTTTATTTTAATTAAAGCGATGGCTTTCTTTTACCTGAGACCATGATAGGGATGTTTTCCTAAAGATATAGTGTTAAAAAATTATTAAGTAGGTAACATACATTAGAAATGGATTATGTCTAAAATTTCTACTCTAACTTGGATCCTCTAAGAATACTCTAAAACCTCCCCATAAAAGACCTATTCATGTCTTCCAATTCACCTATTCTATTTCTAAATTAAAATGTATTCCTACATATAATAAGAAATTCATAGATGTTATTTTAGAAGTGGTTGAAAATATCTCATTGAACTCTGTTTTGGCAACGTCAAAATATTATTTCACAACAAATATCATCTTTTGATTTTCAAATATGTTATTGAATTTGTATTTTCATTGAACACCCATTTTAATACAACTAAAATTTGTTTTGACAACTTCAAAATATTCTTTCACAACCAATATCACCTTGTACTTTTTAAATTTGTTATCGAGCTTATAGTTTATTTTATCTATTTCTTGAGCACCCATGTGCATCGATGTGTTTATCCATTAAGAAACACTACATTTATATCATTATTTGTAAATGAAGTCATTTTCTTATACATTCCCAATTCTAGGACTCCTTGATTTCCATATTCTTTTATAGCTAGAGGCTCATTGTTGTAACTAAAAAGATGAAATATACAATTGAAATTGGATAAACTATAATTGTATATATCTAGTGGTCCTTTTTTTCCAAGTTCAACATCTCAAAGGCTAAAGTTGAGCTCCAACTTCCTCTTCTATTTTTTTTAATTCTTCCTCATTACTACCATCATAAAACTTTGGTTCATTATGTGGATCAAATTTTCTAATTTTTGGTGGTTTCTAAACAACTAAACAACTAGCTTCTTGTCAACCTATTCTAGATATGCTACTATGGGACAAGAAATTAGTTTTCTTAACACAATTTTTTTGTTCTCAAATTTATCATCTACATGATCCCAAAGCTTGCATATTCTTTCACCCCAACTAGAAAATTAATGAAGATACATTTCACTACCATACTATCCAACTTCAAAAAATTATCCTTAGGCAGATGATCATAAACTTTTCCACTAAAATGTGAATATGCTAAATGGATGGCTTTCTTTTAATTAGAAACATGTATTTCTTTTACTTAAAACCCTAATATGGGTGTTTTCCTAAAGAGCTAGTGTAAACAAATTATTATGTAAGATACAATAGAAATGAATTATATCTAAAACTTATACTCTAACTTGGATCCTCTAAGAATAATCTAAAACCTCCACATCAAATTGCTATTCATGTCTTCTTATTCACCTATCCTATTTCCAAATCAAAAGTTTTTCCTACATATAATAAGGGAAATATCTCAAGTGTGTTTTGACAGCCTCAAACTATTATTTCATAAACAATATCACCTTGTAATTTTCAAAAATGCTATTGAATTTATATTTTCCTTGAACAACCATTTGCATCGAGGTTCTTATCCATTAGGAAACCACACTTTGATATCATTCTTAGTAAATGAATTCATCATCTTATACATGCCAAATTCTAGCACTTGATTTTCATATTATTTTATAGTTATAGGCTCATCATTGTAAGTAAAAAAATTAAATATAAACTTGAAATTGGATAAACTATAATTGTATATATAGTGGCTTATTTTTATCCAAGTTAACCTTGTGAGAGGCCAAGGTGGAGTTCCAAGTTCCTATTATAAAGTTTTTTATACCTCCCCATTACTACCATAATGAAAGTTTGCTTCAATATCTCGTTCAAATTTTATAATGTTTGTTGGTTGCTAATCAACTAAACAACTAGCTTCTTCTCACCCTATTCTAGTTATTCAACAATGAGACACCAATTTAGTTTTCTTAAAATAGCATTGTTATACTTAATGTTATGATCTACATAATCAAAAATACTGTATGCTTTCAAAGAAACCACATAATTAATGAAAATGCATTTCACTACCTTATTATCCAACTTAAAAAAATTATCCTTAGGCACATGATCAGAAAACTTGCAACCAAAATGTGAATATTCTAAATAGATGAAAATATTTTAATTAAAACAATGGATTTATTTTAGTTAAGACCCTAATAGGGGTGTTTTCCTAAAGAGTTAGTGTAAAACACTTATTGAGAAAGTAACATACAATAAAAATGGACTCTATCTACAATTTCTACCCTAATTTGGATCATCTAAGAATACTCTAAAACATCCCCATCAAATTCCTATTCATGTCTTCTCATTCCCCTATCTTATTTAGGAATCAAAATTTATTGCTACTTATTAGTGAGGGAAAATATCCCACTGAAGTGCATTTTGAAAACTTCAGAATATTATTTCACAACCAATATCATGTTGTAAGATTCAAATATTCTATTTAATTATCTTTTCCTTGAACACCCATTTTCATCCAAATGAAATGTGTTTTGGTAACTTCAAAATATTATTTCACAAGTAATATAACCTTGTACTTTCCAAATATGTTATTTGTCATGTGAGGAGGTAACTCCTCAAATGGATTGTGATTTTCCATTAAATTTGATCATAGATATATACATTGAGGGAGAAACACTTAGGCTTCATCACCAAGCATCTTTCCATATTCTAATTCTCTTTATTTTCTATTTAGACTATTTTACATGGATTACCTAATCCCAAATTTTAGGTGTCGTTATTCCCCCCTTTAATGTCAAGGGATGTTGGTGAGTCCAAGCATCATTCTGAATCTTTCAAACTTTTTTCTTCCAAGTGCTTATTCAATATGTATGTAATCTGCCTATTTTTGGAACAATGACATAGATGGACTGTCTTGGCCACAACATGATGTCCAATCAGATAGTATTTTGTATTGATATGCTTCGTTCGATCATGGCACTTTGGGTTCTTGGCCAAATTTATTGCAAAAGTGCTGTCAATCATAAGAGGAGTTGAATGCACCTATTTCTCTTGTAATTTTTCCAGAATTTTTGTGAGCCACACAATTTCATTTCTCACTTCAACTGCTGCCACATATTTTGCATCAGTTGTGGAATCTAATGGAACTAATTGTTTGCATGGCCTCTAGGACACAACTCCTTATCGAAGACTCATAGCATAACTTGAAGAAGATACCCTAGCTTCTTTATCTCCATCAAAGTCTAATTGAGATTATCCAATCAAGATGAAGTCACCCACTTGTGTATACTTAAGTCCAAAGTCTTCAGTTCCCTTCAAGTACTTTCGAACTCTTTTTTCAATAGACCAATGTCCCTCAAAAGGCTTTTTCATAAATCTAGAGAAGATTCCAATAGCAAATAAAATGTCTGGTCTGCTAGTAGTCCGGTAGTTGAGACTTCCTACAAGCTCTCTATACTTTGTTTCATCCTCAAACTCTTTTCCTTCAATGGATGTGAGCTTTAACTTATGTTCCATTGGAGTATTCAAAGGATTGCACTCAACCATGCCAAACTTATTCAAGAAATCTCCAATGTACTTTTTCTGAGAGAGGAATATAAAATTCGAATTCTGAGTTACTTCAATACCAAGATAATAGTGAACATAGCCCAATTCATTCCTTTCAAAACCTTTCCTCAATTCCTTGTTTATGGATACAATGTGGCTCTCATTGTTCCTTGTCATAAAAATATCATTTACATTCACCACAATATATACAACTATGTTTCCAACTTTCTTGACAAACAAATTTGCATCAATAGGATCATAATTTTTGTAGTTGAGTTTCATGAGATGCTTAGTTAAATTATCATACCAGGCTTGCAGTGCTTGCTTTAGGCCATACAAGGATTTTACAAGCTTCCATAATTTTTGTTCTTGACCCTTCACAACAAATCCTTCTGGATGGGACATAAAAACGTTATCTTTCATATCTCCATTCAAGAAATCATTTTTTACATCCTGTTGATGGACTTTCCAACCGTTTTGAGCTACCAATGCAAAGAGTGTCTAGATGATATCCCATTTTATTGTGGGTGGGGATTATCCTCATAATTCACTGCTTCCTTCTGTGCAAAACCTTTTACCACAAGCCTGGCTTTGTGCTTGTCAAGTGAGCCATCAACTTTATACTTGTTATTGTAGACCCACTTGCAACATGTTGGTTTGCTTCCCATGGAGGATCAACCACCTTCAAAGTTCCATTATTTATCAAGGTATCATACTATTTTTGCATATCTTATTTCCATTCATGAAGAGAGGCGGCTTCTTTGAAGGAATTTTCTTCAAAACCTCAAGACAAATTTAGTTCACAATCATAAGAAACATCCATATCAACAGGTGAATCAAGGTCATCCATATCGCCTCCATTTTTTCTAGTTGAACTTCTTGTTGTAGTCTTTCAAACCTCATTTGGATGAACACTTTCAAGCGTCCTTGTCAGCCATTTTTGAGGAACTTTTTGAGATGGTCCAAACCACTCAATTGACCAAGTTGGGGATGAATCCTGATTTAGTATGCCAATTATTTCAATCACATCACTCCAAGCATCATATGGATCAGTGGTTGGAACTTAATGCGAGGGAAAAAGTACTTCAAAAGAAGATTCCACATATTGCTCTAGTATAGGAATCCCCCCTTCAATATGTGGAATCTCATTATCAAATTCTTGAAAATACTTTGTATGTCTGAATCTATACAAGCGATCAAACTCTCGCTCAACAACATTTTTAGCCTCATAAGATTAAGGAAATATCACATGTCTAGATACTAAAAACTTGTTATTAACTTCATGATAGAGGTAGTATGCTTTGAAGGTATTTCAATAACCCAAAATGATACATGTATGACTCATTGCACCAAGTTTGTTTCCTTGTTACTTAGGTATTAAGGGATAACAGTTGGAACCAAAGATCTGAAGACCCTGAGTTGCTGTACTGAAGGAATGTGGCCATACCACATTTCATAAGGAGTCTTGTTTCTAATAGAGATGGACACTTATTATTTATATACACAACACATAGAATTACGTCATCCCAAAACATTAGTTTAAAATTTTTGAAAAGCATCATGGAACACACCATATTTCAGATTGTCCTGTCCATTCTTTTACATACTCCATTTTATTGTGGATTATATTTGATGTTTGATCCCATGCTAGCAAAGATAGTTTTCAAATTTATTTGAAGTGTACTCTTTTCCATTATCAATGTGAATAGAGCCAATATGAGATTGTGCATAGTTTTCAATCCATGCATGAAAGTTCTTGAAGGTTTTAAAAACATCAGATTTGTTCTTCAATAAATAAACCCAACACATTTTGGGGTAGTCATCAGTAAATGTCATCATATATTTGTTTCTATTTGCAGAAGGAACAAACATTGGGCCAAATAAGTATGAATGAATAAGTTGAATACATTCAATTTTTCTATGTGCTTTAGAATGTGGATAATGAAAAGTCTATTTGTTGTGGTTTCCTAAGATACAAGGATCACATTGCTTAAGTTTCTTAGGAATTGTAGGCAAACCAGTAACACCACTTTTCTTCAACGTATGAAGGTTGTCATAATTCAAGTGTCTAAATCTAGAATGCCATAAAATACTTGATGGAAATGTACCTTCATCATAATGAGAACTGTATGAAAATTTTTGTGCATGATTAGAGGTACATTGTAACTTCAGAAGTCTTTCTTCTTCTATCCCCATCATGACAAGTGAGTGATATAATGAATTATTGATCTGAACCTTTCCATCATACATATGAATGGAGTGTCTCTGCTGGTTGATGTGTACCAAAGATAACAAGTCTCTCCTCTACTTTCGGAGATATAAAACATCATGCAGAAAAAAGTGTGGAAGACCAGATATTTGAGCTTGATGGCTTGAGTTTTGACTTTTCTAGAAAAGTATGCTGCTCCATTAACATTGTCAGCAAATTCTTCAAGAAAATCTCTTCTAAAGTTCATGTGGAAGGTTTCGCCTGGATCAAGCAACCAATCGGTTTTCTAAGAACAAAGTGTAGCATTAAATAAGTCTTTAGTTACTCTAATATTGTAATGTGCCACCACATAGTGAGAGGATTCGAGTGCTTTACCTCTCCCTTTGTCATTGGTTTTACCTTTCCTTTCATTTCTTTCCTGCTCAATTTTGTCCCAAGGAAAATTTCATGTTGATGAATCATGTCCATCTCTATTGCATTATATGCAATGAATATTCGAGTTTTCTCTTTGGAACTTTCTACCGCCCCACCTCTAAAATTCCTTCTTCCTCTTCCTTTTTTAGATGACTAAGGAGTTTTCTTCTTACCAAAGTCCTTCCCTCTTAGCAAACTTCTTCTCAAGGGAGTCAAAGATAATCTTCTTGAAGTTTCCACTTGTTTGTAATGAATTGAGGTAATTTGAATAAGTGGGACATAGTGCCTTGACATAAGCTATGAGAGGAATGTATATTTCAACATCAATGGTTTTTATATCATGCATAATGGATCTTACTTCTGATTCTAAATCAAGAGGGTCATCAATTTTCAATTCAAGACTGAAAAATTTGATCATCAATTAGAAAAATTCAATTTCAGAGTGTGATTCATACAATTCCTTCAACTTATATAAGGCCTCAAAATAGTTTGAAAATGGTGAAATATGGCGACTCACCTCTTCATTTATAGATGTTGCAATCAAGGCATAGGCCTTACTATTCTTATTTTCCCAAATGGAAATCTCCTTATCTGAAGTGGGCTTTACAAGTTTGTTATCTCCTTCTCCTACACAAACTCCTTTCCAAAACACATTGAAAATGAGAGTGTGTTTTATCTTCCTTGACGATTCATGATAATTCACTTTTCCAGAGAGAACTACTCCAATAATAGATATGAATGAATGCATTTTAAACTCTGTGTACTGTGTAAATAAAATGTACTTTTGGTGGTAATTTTGTAAAATAATTTATTGGGGAGGGAGTATATGGGGAAGGGTTATATGGGGAAGGAGTATATGGGGGAGGGTTATATGGGGGGAAGTATTACCATGGGAGGTATTATATCACATAGGTTATATATTATATAACTGATAGTTATATATATGACAGAGGAGAGTCAACGTATGATTGGTGTTTGCATTGTTTAACACAACGGAGGGGAGGTAGTATTAACTATGTGGGAGGAGGTAAGTAAAGAGTATGGAGGAGATAGGAGTATAGAGTGGGATTAACCTGCATAGGCCACTAAGGAGCGAGTTCTAATGGAGCGGTGTGATACCACGCTACAATGTCGCAACACAAGGAGTTTTAAAAACCGTTTTGTAACCTTTATTTATGTGTTTATTAAAATAATTAATTCTAGCATTATAAACCATAAACCCTAAACCCTAAACCCTAAACCCCAGACACCAAATCCTAAACCCTAAGCATTTTATAACATTTTAATATGCAAACCATAAACCTTAAACCCAAAGTATTTTATGACCTTTTAATAAGCATTTTTTAACCTAATTTTTAAGTGTTTATGAGAAACAATTACTAAAGTACTATAAACCCTAAAACCTAGGCCTCTTACAACATTTTCTCAAGTCTTTTGTAACTTTTTAAAACCCTAAACCGTAAACCCTAAAATTTTATAACATTTTTAACCATAAAGCCTAAGGATTTTATAACATTTTAATAAGCGTTTTATAACTTTTTTTAAGTGTTTATTAAAATGATTTACTAAAGTGTTATAAACCCTAAACCCTAAACCCTAAGAATTTTATAACACTTTAAACCCTAAACCCTAGACACTAAACCTTCAAAACTTTATAAAATTTTAAAAATCCTTTTGTAACTTTTTTTAAGTGTTTATAAGTGTTATAAAGCCTAAATATTAAGCATTTAATAAAATTTTAAACCCTAAACCCTAAGCATTTAATAACATTTTAGCAAGCTTTTTGTAACCTTTCTAAGTGTTTATTAAAATAATTTACTAAACTTTTATAAACCCAAAAAAAAAGCATTTTCTAATATTTTAAGGTTGAACCCCGAAACCCTAAACCCTAAACCCCAAACCCTAAACTCTAATCCCCAATTATTTTATAACATTTTATAAGTCATTTTGTTACTTTTTTTAAGTGTTTCTTAGAATAATTTACTGAAGTGTTATAAATCCTATACCCTAAACGCTAAGCATTTTATAACATTTTATCAACCATTTTGTAAATTTTTTTAAGTGATTATTAAAATAATTGACTAAAGTTTTATAAACCCCAAACCCCAAACCATAAACCATAAACCTTGAGAATTTTATGTCATTTTAAAGATTGTATTCTAACCATTTAAAGTGTTTATTAAAGCATTCACAAAAGTGTTATAAATCCTAACCTTAAAATTTATAAAAACTTTAAAAGGTGTATAGTTTATTTATTGTGTTGACGAGAAGCTTTAATGAGGTGTATAAGCCAAACCCAAAATGTAAACCCTAAACCCCAAACCCAAAACCACAAACCTAAACCCTAAAAAGTTTATAACCTTTTAAAAATGGTTTTGTAACTTTTATTTAAGTGTTTATTAAGGAATTTATTAAAGTGTTATAAACCCTAAAACCTAATCCCTAAACGTTAAACTACAAATCCTACCTCCTAAACCCAAAACCCTATGCATTTTATAACATTTTAAAAAGGGTTTTGTAACTTTTTCTTAAGTGTTTATTAAAAGAACTTACTAAAGTATTATAAGCATTAAACCCTAAACCCTAAACCCTAAACCCCAAATCCTATACACTAAACCTATCCCATTTAAAAATAATTTTGTAACTTTTATTAAGTGTTTATTAAAGCATTTACTAAGGTGTTATAAACCGTAAAACTTAAACCCTAAGAACTGTATAACATTTTAACAATCATTTTGTAACTTTTTTATGTTGTTTATTAAAAGTATTTACCAAAGTGTTATATACTCTAAACACTAAACCCTAAGCCCTAAACCTTGAACACTAAGAATTTTATAACATTTTAAACCATAAAACCTAATCCGTAAAGCCCAAACCCTCTTCATTTCATAACATTTTAAACCCTAAACCCTAACTCTTAACCGTAAGTATTTTATAACATTTTAATAAGTGTTTTGAAACTTTTTTTTTAAGTATCTATTAAGAGAATTTTCTAAGGTGTTTTAAAACCTAAACCAGAAACCCTAAAACCTAAACCCTAAACTCTAAGCATTTTATAACTTTTTAAACCCTTAACACGAGCATTTTATAACATTTTAGAAATTGTCTTGTAACTTTTTTTAAGTGTTTATTAAATTAATTCATTAAAGTCTTATAAATCCTAAACCTAAACCATAAACCCTAAACCCTAAACCCTAAACATTAAACATTAAACACTAAATCCTAAACCCTAAGCATCTTATAACATTTTATGAAGATTTTTGTAACTTTCCTTTTAAGTGTTTATTAAAATTGTAAAACCTAAACATTTTATAGCTTTTTAACAAGCATATTATAACTTTTTCTAAGTTTTAAATAGAATCATTTACTAAATTGTTATAAACCCTAAACGCTAAACACTAAGCATTTTATAACATTTTAAACCCTAAACACTAAACCCTCAAAAGTTTGTAACATTATAAAAATCCTTTTGTAACTTTTTTTAAGTGTTTACAAAAATCATTTAGTAAGGTGTTATAAACCCTAACAATAAACCCTAAACCCTAAGCATTTTATAACATTTTAAGCCCTAAACCCTAAACGCTAAGCATTTAACAACATTGTAACAAGATTTTTGTAGCTCCTTTTAAGTGTTTATTAAAAGAATTTACTAAAATTTTATAAAGTCTAAAACCTACTCATTTTATAACATTTTAAACCCTAAACCCTAAACCATAAACTCTAGTCCACAATTATTTTATAACATTTTAGCAAGCATTTTGTTACTTTTTTTAAGTGTTTCTTAAAAGAATTTACTGAAGCT
>APFE031294698.1:0-28908 GCA_000404065.3 Pinus taeda
TGCTGAGAAGAAATTATTCTACATAGATTGTGAAGAGGAAGAAGAAAATGAGCAAGAAAGGTCAAAAGAAGAGGATATACTCCAGGAACAAAGCCTAGATAAAGAATAAATGCATCCAACCATATCTTGTAATGCATTGGTGGGAATTATAGCTCCTCAAACCATTAAGATAGAAGGACAAATCAAGAAGAAAAAGGTAATAGTGTTGATTGATTAAGGAAGTACCCACAATTTTATTCATTGTAAGGTAGCAAAAGAATTAAATTGCTTCTTATATCCAACACCAGAGTGTCAATTGATGGTTGCAAATGGAGGAATAATAAATTGCTCTAGAAATTGTCATAATATCAAGCTATCCATGGGATAATATGTATTGACTAGACCAATGCTTTCTATTCCAATGGGAGGTGTTGATGTTGTACTAGGAGTCCAATGGTTACAATCCTTGGGTACAATAGCTTTTAATTTTCAAGAGCTTTTCATGAAATGTTTTGTAGAAGAAAAGGAAGTTGAATTGGGGTATTGTAGGGAAACCGGGAAAGATAATCAACTCTAACGGTATGAGAAAGATTCTAAAAAAGGAACAAAGAGGTGTAATTGCACAATTTTGTTCACTAGATGTTTCCACATCGAAATCATCTATTTCTCAAGATCTCCAAAAAGTTTTGGACAATCATTCCAAGGTATTTGAGACTCCCCAAGGTCTCCCACCTATTCGTGATCATGATCATGCTATTCATCTAATTATAAGAAGTGTTCCTCCAAACATCAGGCTGTACAGATATCCCTATTCCCAAAAGAGTGAAATTGAACATATGGTTGCAGAAATGCTAGAGGCTGGTATAATTCAACCGAGTCAAATTTCTTTCTCTGCTCTAGTAGTATTGGTGCACAAGAAGGATGATCATGGCGCATGTGTCCAGATTATAGGGAGCTCAACAAGCTCACTATTAAAGATAAGTTCCCCATTCCTGTCATTGATGAATTACTGGATGAATTGCATGGATCAATTAACTTCACCAAGTTGGATCTTCGTTCAGGATATCATCAAATAATCAGAATGAAGACTGAAGACATTCCAAAAACAACATTTAAAACTCATGAGGGCCATTATGAATTTTTGGTCATGCCTTTTGGCCTTACCAATGCACCTTCAACATTTCAAGGTTTGATGAATTCAATTTTCAAACCATTCCTTAGAAAATTTGTGTTAGTATTTTGTGATGATATACTAATCTACAACAAGTCTTGGAAGGATCATGTTGAACATGTTGATAGGGTGCTACAATTATTCAAGGAGAAACAATTATATGTAAAAAGATCCAAAAGTTTCTTTGGAGTACAAGAGGTGGAATATCTGGGTCATATTGTATCTCATGAAGGAGTTAAGGAAGACCCTAGCAAAATTAAAGCCATTAAGGAATGGAAAATCCCCACATCCATAAAGCATCTGTGAGGATTTCTCGAGTTGCAAGGTAATATCACAAGTTTGTTAAGAATTATGGGAGAATAGCAGCACCTCTAACAACATTATTGACGAAAGATGCATTTTCATGGACTCCAGAAGCAACAAAGGCCTTCAAACATGTTAAAGAGGCAACGTGCCTAACACTAGTCTTAGCTACACTGGACTTCACAAAAACCTTTATTTTGGAATGTGATGCTTCAGGAAATGGAATTGGTGTTGTTTTAATGCAATATGAAAGACCCATTGCTTTTGAAAGTCGTCCAATCAAGGGAAAGTTTTTACACAAAGCTATTTATGAGAAGGAAATGTTGGCGATACTACATGCTCTTAAGGAATGGTGACCCTACCTAATGGGAAGACATTTCAAAGTAAAAACGGATCATGATAGCCTTAAATACTTTTTAGAACAAAGATTATCCTCAGAAGAGCAACAAAAGTGGGTCAAAAAGATGTTGGGTTATGACTTTGAAATCATCTACAAAAAAGGGAAGCAAAATGTGGTGGCAGATGCACTCTCAAGAAAGGATGAGGATGTGGAAGCATTGTTGTGTGCCATTTCTATTATCCAACCAGATTGGATAAATGAAGCAAGGGAGGAATGGAAGAATGACGAAGAACTGTGGGCACTTATTCGAAAGCTAGAACAAGATTCCAGTAAGTTTGATACATTTAGCTGGAAAAATGATTCGTTATGGTACAAAGATCGCTTATACCTCTGTAAGAATTCCCAGCTAAAACAAAAGATTCTTATGGAATTGCACACTTCTCCCTTAGGAGGCACTCAGGATTTTTAAAAACTTACCACAGGGTTAAGAAGGAATTTTTTTGGGATGGCCTTAAGTCAGATATTCAAAACTTTGTGGCGGAATGTTTGGTTTGCCAACAAAATAAAGTTGAAACAATTTAGACACCAGGTCTATTACAACCTTTATCCATTCCAAGCCAA
Source organism: Pinus taeda (assembly GCA_000404065.3). NCBI lineage: Eukaryota > Viridiplantae > Streptophyta > Pinopsida > Pinales > Pinaceae > Pinus > Pinus taeda. The sequence continues at coordinate 2,415 of APFE031294698.1, forward strand.
CGTTGGGAGGAGGTTTCAATGGATTTTATCACAGGTTTACCCAAGTCTGAAAGAGTGTCATCATGGTGGTAGTTGATAGACTTACCAAGTATGCACACTTTTGTGCATTATCACATCCATTTAAAGCTAGTACAGTTTCTACTGCATTTATGGAAATAATTCAAAAGCTACATGGAAACCCAAGGATGATTGTAAGTGATAAAGATCCCATTTTCACTAGAAATTTTTGGGCAGAATTATTTTCTTGTCTCGGTACTCAGTTAGCTCATAGCTCATCTTATCATCCTCAATCCGATGGGAAAACTGAGATATTAAACAAATGTTTGGAAGGATATCTTCATTTCTTTGTATCTAATAAACAGAAACAATGGGTCAAATGGTTGCCTCTGGCTGAATGGTGGTATAACACTTCCTTCCATAATGTAACAAAAATGACCCCATTTATGGCACTTTATGGATATAAGCCACCATCCATCACATCATATTTAAGAGAAAATTCTAAGGTTCAAGCAGTGGAACATCACATCGAGCATCAACAACAAGTCCTCCAACTCTTAAAGGATAACCTTGTGTTGGCGTAGAATAGAATGAAACAACAGGCAGATCAACATCACAACGAAAGAAGTTTTGATGTAGGTGATTGGGTATTCCTACGGCTATAACCATATAAGAAAATGTTCCTCAAGCAAGCTAAGAAGGATAATAAATTATCACCAAATTATTATGGTCCATACAAGGTGTTGCAAAAGATTGGTACTATGACATACAAATTGGATCTTCCTGCAGCTTCTCGAGTGCACCCAGTTTTCCATGTTTCAGGTTTAAAGAGAGTTATAGGTGACAAGCTCCCAGTTCAAACAATATTTCCAGAACTTGACGAGGAAGGAAAATTTTTATTGGAACCAGAAGCAGTCACAAAAACAAGAACTCGAGGCTACGAAATCAATCAATTTCGGAGTATCTCATCAAGTGCAAGAACTTATCCACTGAAGATTCCACATGGGAGGATGAGAATTTCATGCATAAGCATCCAAAACTACTCAAGCGTTGAGCACAACACTTTTTTGAAAGAGAGGGGCATGTTAGGTCCCTATAATACTAGTGATTACCCCATTACTATTGTTTTTGTATCCCTTATTAATATTGTTGTGGCCCTATTGTCCCCATACCGTTATTACTATGCCCCATAGAATCCCTCTATTGTTATTTTTGTGCCTTTATATTATTATTGTTAGGTCGGCTGGGTTATATTATGACTCCTTAGACTCCTATATATAGAAAGGAGGTTTTGTCATTTGAATCATCAAAGAATCATTCATTTGTGTAATGTAAAGGAGGTTGCCCCCTCGAAGAGGCTGAATTCTAAGGCGTTGATCTATCTTTTCTATCTTTTTGTGAGTTAGTTTCATAACACATCTCAGGTTGCTAGCTACAGCCCTGCGACGATTCCCATACAAGTTGTTCTTTACAACTTTACCTTCTGAATCAACTAGTGCTACTTGTCCCCTGTTGTTTCTTGTCTCTCATCAACTTGTTTTGGTTGTATTGGGTTAAGGCACTCCTCCTTGGTTTCATTTAAGAGAGTATTGTATTTTCAGATCGTGTGACCTAGCTCCTTTCAAGGTTTTGTCAAGAAGTCGTTTGTTTGGGTTACTCGTCCGTCCAAGATTCATCCACAATCAGCTGATTGATTTGTTTGAGGTTGTTTTACTACTTGTCTTTGTTCTGATTGGTCTTTTGGTTTTGGTTATTGAACCAGTTCTTAATGGTAATTTGATTTCCACACTATCAAACATAGATCACATTTGTTTACGTCAGTCAGGTTTACACTTGCTTGTTTGTCATTAAAATTCCAAAAATAAAAAAGATTGCATTCATATGGCATATGAAAGTGAAAGCACTTTTGCATTACTGAATTTTCATGTTTAAGAAATTCGGAAGAAAAGTTTAAATCTTTCATTAGTAGTTGTGAGATAGGTGTATTGATGCATTATGTTTCTTAGTGCTTGCATTTTCTTGTCTTGATTTGCGATTTCTTGGAAATGAACTCTTTACCCTCCTTTAGGTAGTTGTTCATCAAAATGAATGGTGCTTTACTCATTGTAGCTGCATCCTAGGAATTGTTGAAGTACATTCGGTAGGGCTTGAAAACCAAAACTTAATCCAAGATTAACTCTTAAAATATATTAAATGAACCTAACATCGCATTGGAACTTAATGCACATTTATATAGAGGTCTAGGCTAGAGAGGTGCTCCGGCGTCGTTAAACCTAGTCACTATTGTTTTCACTAAGGTTGGGTGGTTCCTCCTTCTGTGATTCAATAGCTGCTAGTATGGACTTGTGCTCCCCATACCGTCGAGTATATATCGAGATACCCCACTAGGTTATCATCCTATCATCCATAGGAAGCCGAGTCTACTTCCTTATGAACCATAACACATTGAACACAACATTTGGGAAGATTGACTTTCATACAAAAAGTCCTTGGTCATTTCTCTTTCATTTGATCAGCAACGTGTATATGCAGTTTTGCGGTTTGTCTGGTAAACCTAGTATATAGTACTCTAGAGTAGTCACTTTTGTTCCTTTTCAACTCCTTAAATGAAAAGGATCATATGAGCACTTGTGCTTTTAGGCTCATTAAATATTCAAAGGCGACTAGAGTCATCTTTTGTCCTTTTTCTCAACTCTTTAAATATGAAAAGGTCAAGTTTTGTTCCTATGTCATAAAATTTATTTGACCACGGTCACTTTTTCCTTGTTAATCTTCACTGTGTTTTTGGTTTATGTTGAGTTGTGACCCTACTTGATTATCTCCTTTTCTGAGATCTTGAGTTTACTCATCCTAGCGGAATCACCGATCCCGTCCCCTATACCAAGTGACCAAGAATCTGCATCCCCTGTTGCTTCTGAGGTATTCGCTGTTAGTGATACCCTTCCTATTATCCTGAGTATTCCACCTCTTGACTCTCGAGCTCCAGGAGGGCAACCTTACGATATCAATTGGAATCCTCTTTGTGAACCTTCAGAATAAGACTTCCCATTTACTCCCCTTGGTGTTTTGGTTGCAACGTCCTCTTTCGACATGGATGACAGGAGCCCCATTACCAATGAAGAGAACCTTGTGTCAAGTGGAGAGATTCCTCTTCCCACGGAGGGTTTCCCCTTTCACTTGGGTCTTGGCATGATATTGCCCCTACACTATCGTGCCTTATTCGACATCATGATTTCCATGTCTCTTAATCCGAGTTTTGTGTGGTCTCATACTATAGCCCTAACCTCAGAACCTTTCATACCTCAAATTCATAATGTATCAGTCATGCTTATCCCATCAATGCCTACTATCTGTGTGGCCTCTACAGCTCTTGATGTTAGTGTCGTTGCTACATCCCCGGTAGTTATCACTATTACTAGGCCTTCAGTTGAACCCACTAGTGGTGGTCCTTCACCTTCGGCATCCGAAGTCATAAATACCACAAGTAGTATTCCGCTCTCTTTTGGTTTCATTCTGGAAGGGTGGTCATATGAGCAATACATGTTTTCTCTTCAAAATCTGGATCCGCATAATCCGTTGCATTATTATGATCCTTGAGGGACTCATATTTATCATGCTGGGTCTCTCCCCCCAGCCTATGGTTGAGGTTTCTGTAACATTATCATTTGCCTGGGCTCGTACTACTTACCATGGTGGCCAAGGGTAGCCTTTTGCTTTCCAAGGACCGCCATATCAAGGGAAGCCGTATCAAGGGCAGCCATATCAAGGCCAGCCGTATCAAGGGTAGACATATCAAGGGCAACCGTATCAAGGGAAACTTGTTGGCTTATAAGGAAAACCCTTACAGGGACAACCTTTAGCCCTCACAGGTTCCTCTTTTATCTACCAAGGGAAACCTTCTGGTCAACCCGATCAACCTCAATTCTAGTCAGGCCAACCAATTACTTAGCAAGGTCCACCCTCTGGACAAGTAGGCCGACCTCAAATCCAACAAGGCCAGCCTATTGTCCATCCAGGTCAAACCTCTAGACAAGTAGGCCAACCTCAGATTCAACAAGGTCAACCTAGTGTCCAGCCAGCTCAACCCTCTATTCAAACAGGCTAGCCTTAGCTTCAGCAAGGTCAATCTATTACCCAATAAGCTCAACCTTCTGGGCAAATAAGTCAACCTCAATATCAATAGGGTACGCCTTCTAGCCAGTTGGGTCAACCTCAATTTCAGCAAGGACATCCATCCGATCAAATCAATCCACCTCTTAGTTAACTAGGCACTCAAGAACTCATTATTTCTCAAGCCCCACCCAGTTTCCAGACTCAAGCTGGACTCCAAACCCAACCTGGTCTCCAAACTCAAGTTGGTTTTCAAGCCCAACCTGTTTATCAAATGCAACCTAGGCCTCAGGCGCAGTTTGGAGCTCAGCCGTAATACGGTCTCCAAGCACTTTAACAACCCGAAGGGCAACCTTAGGCTGCTCCATATCAAAATTATCAGCAACCGCAGGTCAATCCCTATCAAAATGTTTAGCAGCCTTATGTTGCTCCTGTTGGTCAAGCTGGTAACCCATGGGTTGCTAGTGGTCAAAACCTAGGTCAACCATCCAGTTATACTTATAATCCCTATGGATAGAACCCTTACAGACAAAACCCTTATGGGAAAAATCCTCCTGGCCAAAATCCATGGGGGCAACAAGGGGTTGGATGGAACCCTAATGTTGGCTATTATCAGAAGCCTATGATTTCATTTAATCCTCAATTACCTTTCTTGGCAACCTTAGAACAACTTGATGTGTCCAAGCTAATGAACGACTTAATCCTTCATAATCCACATTAGCCACCAGTTCTGACCAAAACTCCCTGTGATTGTCCTAAATTTGACAGTAAATCTGGAGAGGACCCTCAAGCGCATGTCATGACTTATCACCTATGGTGTTCCTCTAACTCATGGCTTGACGATTCTATTTGCCTCTGTCTCTTCCAATGGACTCTCACTGGTTCAGTTGTGAAATGGTATATTGAGCTTACTCATTGAACTTTCCAGGATTTCAATTTGCTTGCAATGAAATTTCTTAGTCACTTTCAATTACCAATTCGTTATGAAATGAGCACACACCTCCTTACATCTTTGAAGTAGGACATGACGACACACATCTCCGATCATATCCATGAATGGAGAAGGAGGTGTCATTTGATTAAGTTCTGGATCCCTGATCATCTTCTGACTGACTCATTTACTACCTCATTTGTCAGTTCAATAGCCCACGATATTGTCATCGGGGCATGTGTTACTGAAGAGCAAGATATCGTGCATGCTCAGTAGCTCGACTTGGTTTATTCCTAGATTGATACACTGTATGATTATTTTCCTGATGCTCCACAACCTAGAACTACTAAGGCTCTGTCAACGCCATCTATTGATAGTGTCATTGGTTCCGTTACTTCATCTTCCCGAAAGTCTTTCGCGACCCCTACGAAGAAAAAGTTTACTACTCCAAGTAAAAATGCTTCTCAGGCCCCGTCCCATACCAGTAAAACTTCCAAAGTCAATGTCGTCCAGTCCACCATGGCAGATAAAGCTTCAAAAGGTAAGAAAAAAGAAAAAGGCAAAAATAAAGCTGATCCACTGAAGCATGACCCTCCTAAGCCTCCCGTCGATGATGGTACCAAACACAAACCTAAGTACCCTTTTCTCATCTGTGACAAGGATCACTACACTAAAGACTGTCCTCAATGGTTTGAGGTTAGTCGTTTTCTTAAGGGGACCCCTAGAACTCCTGCTGTGCTTAAGGAACCTTTTCCTTCTAACAAACCCAAATGGTGGTTGATTAACCTCAGAGCTCTTCCACTTTTAGCTCTCAAGTTTTCATGGCTAGGACTATTCCCTTCAAGTGTTCCTTCATCTAGTACTAGCCCTCTCCATATCAAATGGCCTAGCATTGAGTCAATCATTCGACCTCCTACCAAGAGAGTGCTCTAGAAATCTTCTTACAACCCTAATGCTCGTGCCGCGCAACACTACATCATTGTTGAGGACTTAGCTCAATCCCTTTTCACTATGTCCACTTTGGAAGTCCTCCAGAGTTATCCCTCCCAAAGGAAGTCTCTGCTATCAGCCATTGGTGGCATTGACCCGACCAATTCGGATTTAATCACTTTCAATATTGACAATAATGTACTGTGATTGCCTCATCAGATTGATTTCCTCATTCAAGTCATCATTAACTCAAAGAATATTCATCGTATTGTTATTGATGAGGGCGCTTCCACTTGCATCATGTCTGTTATTTGTTGGAAGGCCATTGGTTCCCCGATGTTCCATCAATATCCTAATACTTTGGAAGCCTTTGATGGAAGATATTCCCATCCTTTCGGTATCCTCCTGCATTTTCCCATCACTCTAGAGGGGAAGACGATAGAGGTTGAAGTCGAAGTTGTTGATGCAAATTTGACTTACAACCTTCTATTAGGTCAAAGATGTACATATGCCATGCACATTGTGGCCTCATCTCTATTCCGTGTCCTTGGTTTTCCCACTAAGGGAAAATTGTCATGGTTGATCAACTGTCCTTCTTCGCTTCTTCTTCTTTGGATGGAAACGTTCCATTTGTGGAGCATACCTCCATTCCCTATGAAAGTGTGGGTGTTGGACTTTCCAAAGATCCTGCGCTTATGGATGTCTTTTCGCTCCCACCTCCCAATGTTTCTCCCATTAACATGATTTCTATCTATTCTGATCCTTGGGTAGTCCCTCCCATCAATCAAGTAGACTCCTGGGATGGCGTCATGTCGTTAAGTCCTACTGAGCTCAACTATGTCGAAATTGTTTCCACATCTGCTTCATCCTCCGATTCAACTCCATCGAGTAGGCCTCTTGACATGTATGTACAATCCCCTTGGCTCAGAGATATTGTTTCTTTAGATCCGTTAAAGGAGATCTTTCCTTCTGATGAAGCGATTTTAGAGACTATGTCTTTTGAGGAGCCTCCCTAGTTTGATCATCACCATCGCTCTTCATTTCTCCAAAGCCATGGGGCCATGACTACCTGTCTAGAGAATTTTGCTTCATGTATCCCCTCTTAGCTACTTTAGATGACTATTCAAATTCATGAAGTTTTCTGTGAAGGCAATATGGGGAATATTACACAAATTATGCCCATCGACATCTCTGTCAAACCAGGGATTTTTGAGAATATCCACATTGGAGTTACGTGTACTCTAGAGGAGATTCAACTTTATACCAATCTGTTCAGAGAATTTCGCAATGTTTTCGCTTGGTCATATGAAGAAATGCCCGATATTGACCCTAGTATCATGGTACATGAGATCTCTACGTATCCTGGTGCAAAACCTGTTCGACAACATTTACGCCCTGTGCACCCAAGAAAAGCCATGGCTATTAAGGGAGAAGTTGAAAAACTTCTCAAGGCAAGGTTTATCTACCCTATCCCACTGACTGACTAGATCTCTCATATTTTCCCTGTGACCAAAAATCAGGGCACTATTAGGGTATGTGTTGATTACCATGACATCAACCGTGCATGTCCAAAGGATAATTATCCTACACCCTTTATCGACCAGCTCATTGACGATTGTGCTGGGATTGAGATCTACTCATTTATGGATGGATTTTCTGGTTACAACCATATTAATATTTCACCTGCGGATCAACACAAAACTGCCTTCATCTGCCCATGGGGTAACTTTGCTTACAAGAAGCTTCCTTTCAGCCTTAAAAATTCCAGTGCCACCTTCCAATGAGAAATGTCATACACATTCCATGACATCTGTCACATTGTTCAGCCACATCTAGATGACCTCCCAGCTCATTCAGCTAAACGATCTAACCATCCAAACTGCCTTCGCGAGATTTTTCTTTGTTGTCGACATTGTCATATTCGTCTTAATTTGCATAAGTGTGTCTTCTGCATCAAATCCAACGAACTTCTTGGGTTTGTCATCTCTAAAGAGGGAATTCATTTAGATCCCCTCAAAGTTGAAGCTATACTAAATCTCCCTCTTCATGCTTCTTTGCAACAATTGCAGAGTTTGCAGGGCAAAGCCAATTTCCTTCGTTGTTTTATTCCTAACTATGCCAAGATTGCTAAAGGCTATACGCGACTCCTAAAGCATGATAATCCCTTTGTTTGGGATGCCACTACCCAAGAGTCCTTCGAGCAACTGAAGACACTCCTTGTTTTTTCTCCCTTATTACATCCACTTGATTACCATCGTGACTATACTCTTTATCTCACTGCTATCGACAACACCATTGGCATGGTTTTGGTTCAAGACAATGACGATGGTTCCGAGCATGTTATCTATTATCTTAGTCGCAACCTCATGGACACTAAGACTCTATATTCTTATGTCGAGAATCTCACTTTGGAAGCGATTCACGCTGTCGAATGTTTCCATCACTATATTTTGTTGCGCACGACAACATTGATTTCCGATTGCAACCCGATGATGTACATCTTGTCACGTCAATTGTTGGGGGGAAGGTACTTGAAATGGATTGTTATCCTTCAAGAGTTTGATTTTGATTTTACTACTTCCAAGTCCAAGAAGTCCCTTGTCTTCGCTGAATTGATTTGCTCGTTACCATCCGCTACCACTCCCTCTCCGATAGAGGATCACATTTCGGACAATACCCTTTTCGTGATCAGTACCCTTGATCCCTGGTACGGTGACATTATTGTCTACCTCCAGATGTCTTCCTTCCATCTTGATTTGTCTAAGGATGCTCAGCGACGTGTTTGTCACCATTCTCAGCCTTATCGTATTATTGGGGACACCTTGTACCGTCTCGACATTGATTCATTTCTTTGTCGTTGTTTGATGTTCGAGGAAGCTGAACGAGTCTTGAATGACTGCCACTCTAGCAGTTGTGGTGGTCACATGTCTGGTTATGCTACTGCCCAAAAGATCCTCCGCGCTAGTTATTTTTGGCCCTCTATTTTTAAGGATTGCATTCTCGCTGTCCGTTCCTATCACGCGTGCCAAATTTACCAATGGAAAATGCATGCACCCCCATCCCCTTTGCATCTTGTCATTACCATTGGCCCTTTTGCTAAATGGGGCATTGATTTTATGACTTGTAACCCTCACTCGGCTGGGGGGCATGGGTATATTATCATTTCCATCGATTATTTTACAAAATGGGCCGAAGTGATGCCTACATTGTCCAACGATGGTAAGACAGTTTCCCAGTTCTTATTCAATCATGTGATTACTTGATTCAGAGTCCCTCAAGCTATTGTCACTGATCACGGTTCTCATTTCTGCGATCATATGATGGCTAAGTTAACAACCTAGTTAGGCTTGCGTCACGATAGTTTGACACCTTATTACCCTCATGCCAATGGCCAAGTTGGAGCCGTCAACAAGGTGTTCATTATGATGCTTCAACGTACCATTGGAATGCACAAGTCTAATTGGCATCTGATGTTGTTTTCTGCCTTATGGGCCTACCGTACCTCAATGAAGGATGCCACCGGATTCACACTATTTCAACTCATTTATGGTCTAGAGGCCACCCTTCCAATTGAATGCGAGATACCTTCTCTCATGTTAGCTGTCGAATTGCTCCTGAATACCACTCCTATAGAAGAACACCTTCTTTACCTAGAGTAGCTAGACGAGACCCATTGGCTTGCCTCTTTAGTCATCGAAGCACAAAAGAAGAGAGTGAAAACTCACTTCGATCAAACTATTACTCCTCGTTCTTTCATTGGGGGAGATTTAGTCTTGCTATACGATCAAGCGAATGATAAGCTAGGGGTAGGAAAATTCAAACCAATGTGGCATGGGCCTTATATTGTGAAACGTGTTTTGTAGAAAGGGGCCTATGACCTAATTGACTACAAAGGAAATCCTCTGGATAAGCCCCAAAATGGGCTTTATCTTAAAAAATATTATGCATGAGTCTTTCGTGCATATGTTGTGTACATACATGTGTTTTTAGTGTGTGCATGTATGGCTTGGTGTGTAGGCGTTATTGCCCTTTATTATTTCTTATATCGGTTTCGCTAATGATACCTGTGGCAGTACATGGAATCTTTCCTCCGTGGCATGGGTGATCTACAATCCTCAAGGTGAGGTAGTAGACCTTCAAGGTGTTTGTCTATGGTGTACCACGAACAATGTCATTGAATATAGCGTCGTCATTGAATTATTGGTTGAGGCTGTTAACCTCAATATTCGTGCATTGGTTGTGAATCAGACTCTCAACAACTTGTTCTCCAACTTAACGGGTGTTATTCCATCAGAAACCCTCAAATTTTAAGATTGTATTTGCGTGTTCTCTTACTGGAAAGACATTTTGATTTTATTACATATCAACACATTCCTAGAAGGCTAAACATGTTAACTGATGCATTGGCAAATCATGTATTAGACAAACATTTACGCAATTTATAATCAAAAACATTATATGCAAGTACTTAGATGCAATAATAAAACATTGATAGTTATATATATCATGTGGTGCACCGAGGCACTCAAAAAATAATGTGTATGTCCAAAAATAATGTATATGTTCAAGTCAATCCGACGCACATGTCTCTCAAAACAATAGAAAATGAAACCTAGACGACTACTATGGTGGGTTCTGCTCTCGGTAGCAAACTACTATTCAAACTACTTGTCTGAGCAATCTATGAACCCTATTCGACACACCCGCTGTGTGTCACTAGTACTGTTGTGGGATCTCTTCGAACCCTCTATAGTTTGGGATCCCCTTGGTCTAGCCCTCCAAGTTTCGGGCTATCTCCTCCTCTACGTCACCACCTAGAGGTGGCAGGGCCAACTCTCTATTCTCTCCCCTCTGGGTTGTAGGAGCAAGACCCACCAGTCTCTCAGGTCCAACGTCTACACATTTGAACACAATTATGAAGACATATACGTTTAAAAAACCAAAAACAATATAAAATAAAAAACTGAAATATAAAAAGTATGGCGGTTAACCAAGTGTGTTACCTCTCTAATCCCACTGCTCTCTGGGTGGGAGCAGCATATTTGGATCTCCTATGAAATCTATACCTGCATAGGGTAGTCCTAAATAAATACCTGCTGATGATGCAACCACTCCATGAAGTCAGGACCCCATGATACTAGCTAACCGCCACCTCCTCGTGGCATCACATGTGCCCATCTAGTGATACGACTCTCTCATGGTCCTAGCCACAGGACTTCCGTATCCTACAACTGAAGTATTGGTACCCCCTCCAGCATGAGCAGTACCAGAATGGATCCATATTCGAATTACTTTGTCTCCCCTCGCTGGCACTTGGTCTGCTACCTCTTCATATTCAGAGACACTGCCTCGGCCCAGTCCTACATGGTAGGGTTGAGGCAATCTAAAGCCAACCACAGTTGGGTTTTCATTGCCTTGTAGTGAGCCTGAGAGCCTTCTACTCTCATGATCATAAACAATAGAACATGCAGTGACAAGTCATTCACTGTTGGGATCTACAGATTCCCACTAGTGGGCGATTTGTGTGCCCTTGGGCATGCTCGAGCAATCAACATATCTAGAGACTCTCCGAGGACCCGCACACTACCAATGCAGGGTCTCTCTCCTTGTTGAGATAAGCCAATAAGGAAATATATGTCTGTCATGCCAAACTTGACCTCCTACCCCCGGATTATGAACTTACCCTCTGTGGGGTTCCATGAGCGAATTAAGAACTCTAGAAGGTCCAATTGCACTCGTAATAGTGGCATGAGGAAAAATTTGAGTAATCTGCAATTCTGAAGAATGTGCATGCATTGGGGATCAGTTGCCCCTCTTTTATCATCGGCATCATGCATGTGTTCTTGCCATGCAAACACCATTTTACACCCTTCATATGCAAATATCCACTGATTAGAACTTGTTTGAGTCACTTTCATCTTCTAAAATGGTGTAAAAATTAAAATTTTATGTTTGTTGCGCTCGTCGCCGCTATTTATAAAATAGTTATGAAAGTTCACCTTTTCTCGCATCATTGTAGGAGTACATGTGTTTCTTGTGATGATGCCAATTTTGGCATGTTTAAAATTTACAGTCGTCACAACCCCGCGGGGGACTTCTGCGATGACTGAAGCAATTTTTTGGAACAGAATATCCTTCCAAACTCAGCCCAAATGCAAGAAATTAGAACTAAAAGAAATGAAAACACAATGGCAGAGGCAAGATACTTACTTTATGAAAGAACGATGTGGAATTGATGACCACAGATGTAGAAATCAACCTCCAAATTTACATAGGTACGTGTTGGTTGAAAATTTACCAAGGTTAAAAACTCAAAAAATGTAAATATGTTTTTACCATTTGGCCTTATATAACAATTTTTTGAAATTTAGGGTTTTTAAACTATAGGTTTTAGGTTTTCCTATAGATTTTTGGGTTTTTCTTATGGTTTTAGAGTTTTTGCCTTAGGTTTTTCTAACATTAAAACATGCATCTTTCTCAAATGGGTTTTATGCTTGTTTTCTCTGTGCAGGAAAAGGTGTGTCGGATATAGTTTCTGGTTGATACGTGCTTGGTCCATACCGCGAAAAATTTCTCATGAGTCCTCTTTAAGCTATTTTTTGACTCATAAAAGATGAAAGGGTTGCCGAATATTTTTCCCTTTTTGACTCGTTAAAGCAAATAAAAATGGCGGTCTACTTTTAGCTCTTTTCCGACCATTTAAAAATGAAAAGATAGTCGGGATTTTTTTGTTTCAAGCTCGTTTTTGGTTACGAGATGTCGTGTCTCTAGTAAGTTCTCTACTTTTTCGGACTGGAAACACTATTTACGAAAAGTATTCCTTGACTAAAATGGTCAAGTGGTTCTCTCAAGTATTGTTTTCTACCTTTTTAGGCTTGAGAGACAAAAACTTATGAAAAGGGCCCCCCCTAGAGTTTTCTTTTATCTGTCTTTTACAAACTCACTAAACATGAAAAAGACTCTGAGTTTTACCTATGTTGGACTCATTAAACCCTGACAACATTGGACTCATCACCATGATGAGACTCGAGATTCTCCTCCCTAGGGCTCGTTAAATTTTCACTAGGTTGGATTTGTCTGAAGGATGAACTTATATCACAAGCATATGCTATCCCCTTCAAGCTTTTTTTTTCAAAAATAATTGGGGTACTCGCCAGCAATGGTGGGGAAAAATTTGGAAGTCTTCCATCGGTTATCTATGACAGCTAGTCGCTCTTGAACATTGACACTTTTGCTTCTCACTGGGTTTGGGATATCCTCACATCGTCATTGGCCTTCTAGGTTTGGGTTTGTCATTTTGACTCATTCCATTTGATCCTTGTTGTCTCCATCTGACCTTTGATCCCTTGGAACAAAAATGTTACCACCTTTCGAAGTCGTGTCATTGATATGTTTAAGAGTTTAATCCTTATAGAGTTTTCACCCTTACCTCCTCCTCTGATTCTCTGTTTCATCCATCTTCATCTTATTCCTTGTCTCATGTAGCTGATGTGGGAACCATTATGGCCCTCTGGCGATGGGTCACTTCCTGTCGACACCAACTCATTATCCAGGAACTTGATCTCAATATTTCTTTTGGTACCTTGGAGCTTGCATGCCTCAATGGCAAGTTCCTCGCATTCGATGACAAGCTTGCATTATTAGTCTTCGATTAGGTGATTGCACGAGTGTTCAACTCCATATCATTCTTCACACTTCATGGATTTTAGTGGTAGTCCCTTGATAACCATTGACATTACTGGTGTGCTCTCTCATGCTTGTTAAGGGTTCACATCATTGGCCGGTAATCAAGTGATTTTGTAGTATGGTCAACTTCAGCACATCAATTTGCATATTAGAAATTGTACTATGATCAATTGGGATTCAAGACCCCATACTAAGATTACATAAGTTCAGGTTGCATGGATTGGTTTGTGATTAAATACATGACTCTTTGATTGGATGGATGTGACCATACCTCTATCTTTATATGGTCTTATTGACTGGGTGGCTATGTCCATACCACAGACCACGTTTTATATGTCTTTTGGATGGTTGCATCCATGCCTAGACTACATGTATTTCACTGTTAGAGATATCAATTGTACTTGCACCTATAGGTTTTCAGCGATGGTGTTCTAATTTGGTTATTATTTTGTAAAGAATTTCACCCCTCCCACTCTCTCGGCCTTCATGATTTAGGGGGCATCTATTACATAATAATTTGTCACTGGCCTCACATCCCCTGATCTTGGATAAAGTCAATCTTTGAGTGACATCTGCGCTGTGTCATACATCAAATAAATGTGTCCAAATCTTCCCACTCATTCAAGAATATTAAAAAGTGCTCTTTAATCCTGAAGATTAACCCTTTTACCAATGTTTCTGCATCGTCGCAAGTAAACATATTTCTGTTTGCGACGATTATCTGTAATGAACTATAACATTGGGATGTCGTCGCAGGGGTACAGATGTTTCCTGCGACGGCCAAATTTTAGGGCTCGGCGCAAGTCCTCAAGATCCTTCTTGCGATGATGGCTCTGGATAAACTGCTTCCTTGCGACATCGTCGCTGAGACCTAGTGTATGAATTGCGATGACCCAGATATGGTGAATTAGTTCAAATAGAATGCTTCTGGGTGGTTCTAGAACTGGTTGTTGGGTCAAGAAAGTTTGCCTTTCCTTCTCTGGGATGGTGGTTCCACCTTTTGAGAAACCTCCCTTGAGGGTAAGCTCCCTCTCCCTCATTTTATGGAGGCTCCTCCTCTTACAAAAGCACTCCCTATTTCTATGATCAACTAGTTTTTGGGATTGAGAAAATTAGCTAGCTTTGCTGTGAGTTTGATAGTTTGCAGTGTGAATTGCTAATAGTTTAGCAATTTGTTTTGGATTTCCTTAGCCTTGTATTAGTGCTTTTGAGTGAGAGAGAGAGTCATCATCTTCTTGGGAGACCCTTTTGAGAGTGAATGCTTGAAGAAACATACCAGTTGGACCCTCCAAGAAAGCTTGTGACATCAAGGCTTGACTGTAAGCTTTGATTTTATTCATTTTAATACAATTAATGGTGATTTCCTATGTCTTGTATGAAATATACTTGATATCTTATGGTTTTTTGACTCTGTAACTAAATAGATCATTGTTTTATTCTGTTATGTGTTCTATTGTTCTCTTGTGTTGCTCCAGGTGAATCGCTTGTCAGGGAGAAGGAAATGATAGCTGAAGTGGTGCAATGAAAGCTCCATCGAACACCAGTTTGAGGTAGGCCCTTTCAATAATGACTTTTTAAGGAAATTAGTTGTTGTTTTGTTTTGTTGTGACTAGACCCACTCTAGGGCTAGAGGGGTTGCCTCTGTCCGTAGAGGGAACATTTCCTACATCACAATCCTCAAGCAAGAATGATAATGCTTCAGACAACAAGGATGTGAGGAACATACCTATGAAGAACTACTATTGATAAAGAAAATATGATGAAAAGAAGTAGCTTGACAAGGGGAGTACTTGGGCACCCCATTTGCCATTAATGTCAAAGGGGGAGAGAAAGTTGGAAGGGTAAAAATATCGCGATCAATGACAAAGGGGTAAATTGTTAATCAATGTTGTCATTGATGTAAATATGGCATTGGCTGAGATGGAAAATATTCTTGATATGCCTGATGAATATCGTGAAACACTAGAATGAGACGATAAGGTTGAATACTATAGACACCTGGTTCCATATGATGATGTTGTAACTCTTGTTTGATAAGAATGTCATCAATTAATATGTCAAGTCGCTAATGAAGATGTTAGGCCCCTATACTACTAGTGTAACCCCTTATTGTTATTAGTAAAACCCACTTATTATATTGATGTACCCATGTAGTGCCCATATTGTTACTATTGTGCACCGTAGAAGCCCTCTATTGTTATTATTGTTCCCTTACATTATTATTGTTATGTCGGCTCTGATTATGTTATGACCCCTTAGACTCCTATATATAGAAAGGAGGTATTTTCATTTGTATCATCCAAGAATTGTTCATTTATGTAATGTAAAGGAGGTTTCCCCCTCGAAAGGGATAAATTCTAAGGCATTGATCTATCATTTCTATCTTTTCTTGAGTTGGTTTCATAACATTTGGTATCAAAGCTTTCGATTCTAAGGTTTCGCTGCTCAAAATAGGTCATCGTGGCATTTTCGCTATAACTTTTTTCTTAGATGTTCCAGAAGCTAAAAAAAAAAAAAAACTATTTGAGAAGAAATCGTGTTGAATACTGGCTCCGAATTTCAGAGCTGTTCGCACTATATTTGTGGAGATATGATCTGAGGAATTTGGTCTTCTTGTAGACTCCTGAATTTCATTCCAAATAGGTGACCTAGGGAAAATCCTCATAACTTTCTCTCTGAGTATCTGATTGAAATTTCGTAAGAAGGTATAGAAAGAGGACGGATTGTAGTTTCTTTTATATATTTTTCAGAGCCAAAGGTTGAAACAGTGACTTGTGGCACGTCATACAAGTTCACTCTACTGAACTAGTCTATAATCAGGTCACTGTGGGAGATGTTACATAACGTTTCCTTGGAGAATTCAATTTCGATCAAATTGGTGGCACTGGAAAGAGGACATAGAGGGCTACTACAGGTCGCAATTTAAAAACTGGATGATCTGAAAGTACAGAGATACATCAGAAGCAATATCAAGCTCCTACAAAGTGAAAAAAGGTGTGTATATTCTTTTAAATTTTTGCTTAAGATTGGTTCGAAAATTTATTTTGAAGGAATTCAAAGGGAATAGTAGAGCATTAGTATCGGTAACTGATGCCCTGAGGAAAGAAAATGCAAACACCTAGTAAGCAATCTGAAAGCTCTAGCATGACTCATGAAGAAGAGAAAGAAATGCTACATGATATATCAAAATTACAAGACCAAGTGCAACAAATTTCACTCTCACAAAAGCTAACAGAAGCTAAGATAAAGGGTGTGGAAGCCAAGATTGATGATTTGAAGATAGATTTGAAGGAAGATTTGAAAAATTTTCTACAAGAAATACTTACTAATGGTGAAAGGGGATTAAAGGAAACTCATGATGCGAACAACGGAAATGTTAATCATGATTTCATAGACTCTAATGTTGGATCGAAGATGCACCATATTCCAAAAATCGATATGAGGAAGTTTTATGGCAAGGATCGCGCAACATGGATATTACAGATGGGGCAATTTTTCGATCTCAATAATGTGCAAAACACACAAAAGGTATGTATTGCAACTTTATATTTGGAACCAAATCAGTTTTTATGGTATCAATGGCTTTGCTCTCGTAAACAAATTATCATTTGGGCAATTTTTGTGGAAGAATTGACAGCACATTATGAGGATAAAAAAAGAAACACTTTTTTTAGCCAATTGATAAGTCTCAAACAAAAGGGTTCAATAATGGAGGACATTGAGAAGTTTCAAAAATGGAACATAAGGGTAAAAAATATTCCAGAGGAGCATAGGATTGATGTTTTCATAGGTTCTTTAAAAGATAATATCCAACATGATGTTTGCCTTTGGGAACGTGATTCATTAGAGAAGGCATTCAGGTTAGCAAGAAAAATGGAAAGCAAAATTGTGGCAACCAGGAAGCATACCACTCACAACTATAAAGATGGAAGTGTTTTGCCCCTAGTCTTCCACAACCTATAAGGTTGACACACAAACAATTGGAAGAAAAAAAGGCAAAAAAGGCTTCGTTACAGTGTGAAGCAAATAGCACTAAAGGTCATAAGTGTGCTGAGAAGAAATTATTCTACATAGATTGTGAAGAGGAAGAAGAAAAGGATGAAGAAACATCAAAAGAAGAGGATATACGCCAAGACCCCACCCCATAGAAAGAAAAATGAATCAGACCATATCTTGTAAAGCATTGGCAAGAATTACCACTCCTCAAACTCTCAAGATAGAAGGACATATCAAGAAGAAAAAGGTGGAAGAAGTGAAAGATCACATCGACAAAAGAAGAAATGAATCCAACCATATCTTGTAATTCATGGGTCGAAATTACCACTACTCAAACTATCAAGATAGAAGGACATATCAAGAAGAAAAATGTTCAAGAAGTGAAAGATCACATCGAGCATCAAGAAATGAATCTGAACATATCTTGTAAAGGATTGGAAGAAATTACCACTCCTCAAACTCTAGAGATAGAAGGACATATCAAGAAGAAAAAGGTTCAAGCAGTGAAAGATCACATTGATCATCAACAACAAGCTCTCCAACTTTTAAAGGATAATTCCACTTCGGTGCAAAATCAAACGAAACAACAAGTAGATCAACATCGTAGTGAAAAATGTTTTGATGTAGGTGATTGGGTATTTTTACTGCTACATATCAAGCAAGCTATTTATGAGAAGGAAAGGTAGGAAATAATACATGCACTTAAAAAATGGTGACCTTACCGAATGGGAGGACTCTTCAAGGATGAGGATGTGGAAGCATTGTTTTGTGTTGTTTCTATATCCAACCAGATTGGATAAACGAAGAAAGGGATGAATGGAAGAAGGACGAAGAAGTATGACCACTTATTCAAAAGTTGCAAAAGATCCCAATTCAAACAATATTGCCAACAATTGAAGAGGAAGGAAAAATCATATTGGAACTTGGAGCTCACAGAAACAAGAAACTAACAGCTATGAAATCGATCAATTTTAGAGTATCTCATCTGTTGGGTTGTGTTATATTCTTTCCATGACTAACCTACGTAGTGAACCGTGGGGTTAGAGGGGGGGCGGAGCCCCCCGTTCGCCGCGTCGATTGCACAGCGGGGGGATCACAGGGGGGGTGGCAGCCCCCCCTGTCCGGGGGGTTTGAGGGGGGCGGGTAGCCCCCCTCTACGGGGTTCGGGGCATTATTGTTATTATTACAACCCACTTATTATATTGATGTACCCATGTAGTGCCCATATTGTTAATATTGTGCCTCATAGAAGCCCACTATTGTTATTATTGTGCCCTTACATTATTATTGTTATGTTGGCTCTGATTATGTTATGACCCCTTAACTCCTTAATATACGAAAGGAGGTCTTTTTTCATTTGTATCATCCAAGAATTGTTCATTTATGTAATGTAAAGGAGGTTTCCCCCTCGAAGAGGCTGAATTCTAAGGTGTTGATCTATCTTTTCTATCTTTTCTTGAGCTGGTTTCATAACAGAAGAAGTCTTAAGAAGTGCCAAGTGCCAAGTATTTAGAATCCCTTGATGACATATGGAGGACTACATTTGATGATGTCATATTCTTGATGAATGACCACAGTTGATGATGGCACTTGATGAGGTCTTGATAACATGGTTGGAGATCATTTCATGGTTGGAATATTATTTTGAAGTTATCATATTGATGTTGCACTATGACTGCACTAGTATATGATGTCATTTTTCATGCTTCATGCTACATGGATGTTTCACTCCTAAATAATGACTCTATGATCCTATGATGACATTGATAACTATGAAGAAGCCACGATGTCCCAAATATTCCTCATGTTGTGCCAAACTTTTTATGCATAAAATTTAAGGACAGTCACAAAGAAAAATTATTTTGGACACCTTGGAGGCATCCTTTCAAAATGAATCTGAGACAATCTTAAACAATATTTTATTCCTCTTTCTAATGAGCCTTTATAAATGAAATCTCTATAAATAGATGTCTAAACACTTAATTTGATAAGAAATTCGGCCAAGAATTTAGAGATACGAAGTATAAATGAAGACATAAGGCCGAGGAGAACAAGGAGACTATTGTTTAGGATAAAAAACGAGGATAATTCTATTTGGGCATAAAATTGTGGTCGAAGTTGTCATAGTTGCTGTGGTCGAAGCTGCCATAGTTTCCATGGTCAAAGCTATCATAATCATCGTGGTTGAAGATGTTATAGTTGCCTTAGTTTTCATGGTCAAAACTGTCATAGTTACTGTGGTCGAAGTTGTCATAGTTGTTGTGGTCAAATATTTTGTAGTTGTCGTGGTCAAATTTTTCATAGTTTCCGTAGTCGAAGTTGCTATAGTTTCCGTAGTCGAAGTTGCCGTAGTTTCCATGGTTGAAGCTATCATAGTTGTTGTGGTTGAAACTTTCATGGTCGAAGTAGTCATAGTTTTCATGATTGAAGTGTTGATTTATTTGGGATTGGACAAATAGAGCTTGTTGAAGTCTTCTCTTGAGAACATAATAAGGAATATTTGGAGAACTTTGTGAAGCAACATATTGAAGATTTGTGGAGATCATTGAATACCATGATGCATTGAAGCCATCATGAGGTGACCTTGAAGCATTTTTGTTTGGGTAACATGAAGAGTAGTTGTGACACCTTCATGTGAAGAACAAGGTTTTTATTGATAATGTGATGTGGAAACTAAGTTAAGGCGTAACTAAAGATTGACAAGGCTTGTTGAAGAAGACATTGGGAGCTGCAAAGTATAACCAAACATATCTTGATGAAGTAAAGCTAAGGGTTGAAGCCTCAAAGAGACAAGGTTGGTGGCTTGGAAGATATGGTTGAAGCCCTAGAGGATAGGAGTCGTCAAGAGACCAGGTTGGAGCCCTAGAGATTGGTGCCTCAAAGTGACAAGGTTGGAGCCTTGGAAAGTCTAAGTTGGTGCTTGGAAAAATACAAGTTGGAGCCTGGGAGATTGAAGATTGGTCTCTTCATCTAAGGTTGGAGCCCTACACAAATATTGTACTTGATGTATTGAGATTAATAACAGTATTTATTTTTACTATTCATTTTGTGTTCTAATTATAAGTGATCTAACTGGTAAAAATAAAAATTGAAAAGAAATATTGATTCACCTCCCCTCTCAGCATTTCCAACACACAATAATGTTTCTGGTGATATCCAAAATTGGAAATCCAAATGTAGTCTCTGATTCTTCCTCATTCTACTCAGGTCCCCCTCTTGTCCCATATCTTCGGTCATTATTCCCACTGAGTAAACTATATATTCTATCATATTCCCACCATTGGTCCTGCCATTATTTCTTCCATTGTTTCTTCCACTATTTCTTTCATTGTTTTTGCTCTCCTCGCCTCCTCCTCTGTTAGCCATCCTTCAAACATGTTTAGAAGTAATATTTGGTATGGTATTCCAACTAGAAGAAGATTCGACTAAGTTGGGTTTGATATACCTAGATCCCAAGACTCTTCAAGGGCCTTCTACTATTGATTCTACTTGTGATACTACCACACCTTCCATTCCTATAGAAGCTCCTAATATGGTATTTTCTTGTTGTAGTATGCCTTAAAGTTGTACTGCCCCATCTAGATGTGATGTTTTCTTTTCTTAGGCCATTTTTGCTGCAGAGATTTATCCCTCCTCTCTAATACCTGCATAATGGTTAGCATGGTTAATTGGGGGGCTTTTTGTAGGACCAAATAATCCTAAAAGTGATTTCATACTTTCAATAAATATACCCTTACTATCTCTATGTCTAACTCTACTTTTGCGCATAATAAGACAACGTGCTACAAAAATATATTAAAATCAGTTAGACTTTGGAGAAATCCCACCATAGTGGATGCATGGCTCTTCACTCACGTCTAACCATACACTCTTTTCCCTCTGATTGCCTTGCAAAATCCTTATCACACATATAAATCTATTAAAAAAAATTACCTATACCATTTGCAACTCCCCAACAATAGCGCCCAAAATGTTAGGGTTTTTATATGTCATTTTAATTCCCTAAATTTATAATTGTCAACCATAGTTCGTAATCTTCGATTTACAAGGAATTATGGTTCATATCTAAATTTATTATCCTATGCTCACTTAGTACGAATATAAGTACTGAATGACCAAATTATGTTCCTAGTTTAAAATCATTACACTAAAGTTTCTTGAAGTGAAGAAACCTATTATACTCTTCAAGGTCACACACATAATTCAATTTACTAGTTTATCTTTGATAACCACACAACTAATTAAAGCTTCTTCTCGAAATAAACTTAAAAATCATCATAAACCAAACTCACAATTCAATTTAAACAATCTGTTCTATTCAAAAATCTCCTCATATAACTAATCCTGAGGGTCAAGCTAGAAATTGAAAAGTAAACTCAGCAATGCTATTAAACTCAAATTAATTCAGAAAACTTCCTAATTCAATACATATATTTGAAATTGACTGAAAAATGAAATAAATGGCACACTGCTTCCTAATTCAATATTCGAAATTGTATGAGAAATAAAACAAATGGCACACTGCTTTTGCTTAACCTCACAAAAGTTTAAGCTTTTTGAACATAAAGTACAGGGACTTCTTATTAAAATTATATGTCCATAGAAAATCGATTTGTTTCATTCAGATCAAAGAATTCATTGTAGAGACTGTGAAAAACTCATTCTTCATAAATCTGATCTAAGTTGAAGCCTGCTCTTTCAAACTTATCAATATTTTAGATCAACTGAGAAGCCTACAAATCCAAATAATCCCTATGGAAATGATTTGCACACTCACAAAATTTAGAACAAGAATCTAACCAATTATCTCTTGAACATAGCATTCAGATCTACAAAAGAATTCAGATGTCATTCAATTACATTCTTAAGTACAAAATTCTGGAAATTGCAAAAAGAAACAAAGATTTTAAGTACGATTCACTAAAGCTAACA
This sequence comes from Pinus taeda, assembly GCA_000404065.3. Lineage (NCBI taxonomy): Eukaryota > Viridiplantae > Streptophyta > Pinopsida > Pinales > Pinaceae > Pinus > Pinus taeda. Next base: position 24,997 of record APFE031294698.1, read on the forward strand.
AACATACTTCCTATCTAACTAGAATTGATACAAAACTTGGTTGAGGTCTATGGTGGGCCCTTGTCGTGACATGAGACACACCAATTTACCTCAATAACTCACAAATTATAAACACATGAATCCACAAATATAAAATTCGTGATCAAATATATGTTAAAGCCTTCAATAAAACATAAGTCCAAGTGTTCCAAACTTAAAATGAAAACACAATTATATGGTGTTTTACAGTCACAATCTCCTTTCTACAATCTTTTTATGTGAAACCTCTCACAGTAATTTTGGGCCTTCTTAAATACTTTACGGCCTAAAGATAGTTACAACAAAATTACTTAGAAGAGTAAATATGAGCGTGATCTAGGCTTAATTGAGCTAAGCCAAGATCCAAATATCACTCATCCTTATCGTATATGCACTAATCCAACTATAACACTATCTTTAAGTTCGAAGAAGTTAACACCATGACCATGAACAAAAGAATCCACTTTCGAGATGCCCATTGGTTAACGGGTACCAAATTTAGAGTACAGTATGGAACCAAGTATTGAATGGTTTCCCGATATGTTCTTGAGCTGGATGCTAGGTCACTAGTGACCTGTCAATGTATTCAAGTTTCCATCCTTATATTTAGGAACCCTATCAATAAATCAGTCAATTAGTGATTCAATAAGTATAAACTAATTTAACATCTACTTAGATTAACCAAAGATATGTAAAAACGATGTTTATTGTGATTCTTACCTCCATTTATAAACTAATGCATTTTAGCCAATATGGAGTGGTTTCTAAGTGTCAAAAAGGGTAAAATAGGGTAGGTAATAATGGAAATAGTACGACAAGGTGTCAAAAGGATAACAAAAGTATGGCCCAATAGGGATGCACACCCTTCATCTCCTTATAATCCCAAGCAATAGAATCCATGTGTTTCCTCAGCACACTGCATAATTTTTCTTCCTTCTTGGCTCAGAGAGAGGAGTTGATCTTTAAAGTTTTGGATGGGGTAATTTCCAAGAGCTTGGCATGTTCTGGGCCAAAGTCAACAGAGCACAAATCAGTCTAGGGACTAATTTCAGGTTCCTTTATTAGTTCATCAATTGGTCTGACAGTGGGAGGTTGATTCTGTAAGATATGGTCAATAAGGTCATTCTCATCAAGTTTCCCTCTGCCTATTACATTTTCTAGTGTGCAGACTAGGTAGGGGGATGTATAATAAAATTCTTCCTCTTCCTCATCCTCTATCCACAAGGGCAAATCATGCTCAATAGAAGGTTAAGCAGGATGATACAACACAAATTGTTTTGATAAGTGCCCATTCTTAATGGTCATATTCTTAGCCATGTAGTTAATGTAGGCATCAACAGTGACCAACCAAGTTCTTCCTAGGATGAGAGGATAGCCATTAATCTTGGTTTTGGGCTGGAGGACAAGGAAATCAATGGGGTACTCCTAGGAGTCAATGGAGACCACTACATCCTCAATAAATCCCTCAGGAGCTATTGTGGATCTATCTACAAGTTGTAGTATTGTAGTGGTCTTCCTCAAGGCCCCTTGGTGGTTGAGCTTGAGCATGGTTTCCCTAGTTACCACATTGATTACAGCCCCAAGGTCAATCAAGGTATTAGGGACTTCTTGTAGTGACAACACCCCCATTTTTTTTTCAAATAAGGTATGGGGACCCTTCATGTAAATTTTCTCTTGCTTTAATTTTCTTTACTTTGAGTGTTTACATTGGTTGCAACCACCCCTTTTAGTTTTGCTTCTTTCATCATCTTTTGGTCACAAAATAGTTACTTGAATTTGAACAATCCTTGTAATTTTTATGCATGGCATGTCCCACTCGTGATTTTATGATTGTGGCACTTTGTTGCAGTGACTACTTCCACTGAGTTGCTTGTTGATTCTTGCTTCACCCTTCACCTCAAGTGTCATTCCTATGAACTAAACATATGTGAAACTCATATATAGATATGAATAAATATGTACATATATGTCTTAAAAAGTAACATATTATGTTAACATGACTTTAATATATATTATCATTAATATAAATTTTATTAATTACACATCTTATTGTTTTGGTTGCCTAGGTCTATCCAATGACAAAGAATCTGGAAGTTGCAAGATAACCCAATATTCATGGAACAATTGGAAATAACATCTATTGGCCAAATATTCATACATTAGAAACCAACAAACCTCAAATTTTGGTTGAATTCAAAAAATAAAATTTGAGCATCAAAGCTAGGCATCCAGTATTGAGATACGAAGACAGGCATCTCGGAACATCATGGAAAACTAAGCATACAAACACAAAATCCGAGATTCTTCCATACATTTTTGATGGTTGTGGGTATTATCTATGAAGGTAGAAGGGATTGTTATTCTTCTACAACAAATTGTAAAACATATCCAACAGTGTAGGTTTTAACCCCATACAAAAATTACCTGCATATGAATTCTAAAACATAGAAAATAAACAATGCGAGAGCATAACACATAAAAAAAAAAAATAAACAGAGATTTTCCCCTGGATCCCAAAATTGGGACTACTAGCTTGATTTTTCATTATATTCCTTTCATTGTTACAATACATATTTATACATGTCGAAGTAATACCATGGACCAAAAACCCTCGCATCCAAAACCATGGACCGAAAACCATTGCGTCCAAAACCATGGACCAAAAACTATAGGTAGGACCGCCCAACCTAATATAGGGTCCAAAACCATGGACTGAAAACCATAGGTAGGTCAGCCCAACCTAATATAGGGTCCAAAACCATGGACCGAAAACCATGGGTAGGTCCTCCCAACCTAATACGTGGGCTAGTCATGGAAAGAATATAACACAACCCGACAATCTCCCACTTGTTTTCTTTCCATAGGGGGGCACAAGAGAGCTTAGTCATTTTTCTAGCCTTGAAATGCCCATTGATTCTCTACACCAGGTGAACTTCTTAGAGCTCACAGATTTTTTCAATGCATCTGTAGTATTCTTCAAAGTGTCCACCTTTACCAGCAACACCTTTTTGTCTTCTATCATATCCCTCACAAAGTGATACTAAACATCAATGTGCTTTGTCTTTGAAAGATAAGCAAGGTTCTTTGCCAAGAAAATTTCACTTTGGCGGTCACAGTCTATCCTTATAGCTCCCTATACTAACCCCATACTTGAACACAATCTCTGCAACCAAACTACTTCCTTGCTTGCATGAGTGGCCGCCATGTATTCTTCCTCTGTAGTTGATAGTTCCACTACAAATTGTTTCTTACTCATCCAACTGACTGCACCTCCAAATAGATTAAACACATACCCACTTGTAGATCTTCTCTCATCCAAATCTCTAGCCCAATCTACATCAATAAAGCCATAGATATCCAAAATTCTATCTAATCCTAGTTTTCCTTGGTAGCACAAACCATAATCACTAGTGCCATGCAAATACCTGAAAACCCGCTTCACTGCTATCCAATGCTCCTTCCCTGGTTTTGACATAAACCTGCTCAATACTTCCATTGCATGTGCAATGTCTGGTCTAGTACAGACCATTGCATACATCAAGCTACCGACTGCACTTGCATATGGAACACGGGACATGTCCTCTTCCTCTTCTTGTGTCTCGGGACACTGTTCAGAAGATAACCTCACACCTACAGGAATAGGAACCTTCACCGGTTTACTATCGTTCATATTAAACCTCTGCAGTATTGTCACGACATACTTCCTCTGGTTTAACCAGAGCTTCCTCTTTGCTCAATCTCTTTTAATTTCCATGCCCAAAATATAGTTTGCAGCACCGATATCTTTCATATCGAATTTGGAGGACAATTGGGTCATCAAATCCTGGATATTTTCTTTGTCATTTCCAACCAACAACATATCATCCACATACAAGACCAGATAAATAACACGGT
>APFE031294704.1:0-16012 GCA_000404065.3 Pinus taeda
ACCTAACAATAATAATATAAAGCCACAAAAATAACAATAGAGGGATTCTATGGGGCACAATAATAACAATATAGGGACAATAGGGGCACAACAATATTAATAAGGGGTATAACTATAATAAGATAATGGGGTAATCACTAGTATTATAGGGACCCAACAAAATACAACAATTAATGGTAGTCGTGCCAACTTTTTCTTTTCAGCAAAAAGTTGACACTTTTCACAACATCTAACCAACATGTAAACATCTGAAAATAAAGTTGGCTAATAGAAACCAGCTTTCAATATTTTGTGTTTTTTCACTTTCCATCTGTAATGGCTTCCACAAGCACATCCATGATATTCATTAAATATTTCAATTGTTCCCCCTTTTATCAGACAAAACAGTAAAACACCAACATGATCTTTCCAATATAACTTTCCAGTTACTATCACATACTGTTGTGTCTTCAATCTCAAAGCTTTATATTTTTTTCTATCTAAGGTTGTTTGATAGCTAAGAAATAGTAAATAATGAGCAATATTATTATACCAATCAAAGAATATTTATTTGTATGAAATTTTATTATATTGTTCATCTTTCTTATGTTCTTCGCCAACTGACTTTGATTCAGCAATTGATGCTAGCAAGTTAATTCCCATTGCTTGGTAATTGGCCCCTGTTAAAATATTTGCCAATCCCTGTCCCTTTATTAATTTTTCTGCCTTGATTTTCATGTCATACTCTTGAATTGTAGTTATCCATTTGCCCATTCTTCCTTCACTATCACCATGTGTCAACACATCCCTAAAAGCTGAGTTTGGTACATATGTAGTAATATGGGACTACAAAATGTATGTTTTGAAAGCTTTCAATTCTTTGACAAGAGCACAAGATTGTTTTTCCAAAATATTATACTTTAATTAAGCATCTCTCAATACCCTGCTGAAAAATGCTAATGCTTGCTCCTTATTGTCTTGATTCCTTTGCAATAGAACAACTGCAGCAGTAGAAGGTGAGGCAAAAGAAAAATTATGGAAGGGTTTCTAGAATTAGGACTTACTAGATTTGGAGCTTCTTAGAAACCATTTTTAGTTCTTGTAAGAGATTGTCTAGCTGAGGAAGTCCATTTAACCTTTACATCCTTCTTTAACATTTATCTATTTAAAAATTTCTACATAGTTGGGAATGAATCCACTAAGAAAATTTATTCTTCCAAAGGAAACCTAAATTTCTTTTTATTTCTGGGTAGAGGTATATTACTGATTACTTCCACTTGCTTTGGGTCAATTCTTATTCACACCTTTGACACAATATGCCCCAACAATTTTCCTTATCTTGGAAAAAAATGAAAATTCTTTGAGCTTAGTGATAGTCCATATTTTCTACACTTCTCAACAATTTATTGAAGGTGTTTCAAGAATTCATCATTAGATTTGGAAAACACTGTAATATCATTTAAATATATGACCATCAATTTTTTCTCTTCTCCCACAAATACTATATCCATAGCCATCTGAAAGGTAGCACCAGGATTCATCAACCCAAATGGATTTTTTTCATACATAAAAGTTCCCCATGGATTTGTGGAAGTTTTTTCTTTTGATCATCTTGATGTATTGCTATTTGATTATACCCTAAAAATCCATCAATCATGGACAACCTTGAAGATTTAAATAGAGGAGGAATGACCTGTTATAGAGTTTTATGAACCCAACGTTTCAGACTACCAAGTGAGTCCATCATAAGGGGATACGACAATAGATATTCTAGAGATATTCATGATGTATCCAAGAGGTATATTTTAAGTTTATAAAATAATATATAATTATAATATCAATATATATATATATTATATATATATATATAATATATATATATATAATATATATATATATAATATATATATATATATTAATAATAAAATTATATATAATAATATTATATATATATAAAATATATATATATAGATAAGATAGATAGTTATGAAAGATTAATTTAAGAATTGTTTGCCCAAATCCACTAAGTTTTTAATATTCATTTTTTATTATTATTATTAATTTATCATAATTAATCAATTAGTTTGTTTAATTAATAATTAATTGTTAAATTAATTAAAAACTGTTAATTAATTAATTAATTTGTTTAACTAATTAATTAATTTGTTTAATTAATTAACTAACTTGTTTAAATAATTCCTATTGCTTAATATGAGTTATAAGGACTATATGTCTATTTAAAACTCATGTTAAGCAATAGGAATCATATATAAAAGCATAGGGAATTAATTAAACAAGTTAGTTAATTAATTAAACAAATTAATTAGTTAATTAGGAAATTAATTAGGGAATTGATTAAAACAAATTAATTAAACAAACTAATTGATTAATTAAAATGATTAAGTTAAAAAAAATGAATATTAACAAAATTAGTGGAGATTGGTCGACCCAATTTCTTAGATTAACTCCTTCATAACCTATATATATAACTTAAAATGTAGCTCTTGGATACATCATGAATATCTCTAGAATATCTATTGTCACATCCCCTGATGATGGACTCACTTGGTAGTCTGAAAAGTTGGGTTCATAAAACTCTATTCCTCCTCTATTTAAAACTATCCTCACCTGTATGGATTCATTATTTAATAACCTTGAAGATCCTATCACTTTCTATGAAATGTGATCCATTTCTGGGAGAGAGTAATTGTCCTTTAGTGATTCTCTATTCACATTTTCTAAGTTAATACGAAATCTGATCTTTCCATTCTTTTTCCTTATAGACACTAAATTAGCCACCCAGTCCAACTATCTTAAAGGGACAATTATCTTTGTCTGCAATAATTTCTTCACTTCCTTTTCTATTTAGCGACACAACAAGGGATTGATCTATCTTAACTTTTGTTTATATGGTTTTACCCTTGGTTTCAAAGGGATCTTATGTTGAATGATATCCTTGTCATAAGTTTTAAGGTCTTCATCAGACCATGCAAAAACATCATAATATTTTTTGTACAGGTCTACATACCTGTGGTTATAATCTTTACAAATACCATTTCCCATCTTCACATGTTTGGGCTGTTGTCAGTTCCAATATTGGAATCTTCAACATAATCCTATTAGCTTTGATTGTTGACATTTACTAGAACATCATTCTCATAAAAAAAAAAATTCTCCAAAGGTATCGTACCTTTTGGAATCACACTACCTTTCAATTGAACAATATTTTAGCCATTTGTCGAATCTTTCCAAGGTAGTTATTCATCATCAACTCCTTCCTCTGCAACATTTTCATCTTCCTCTTATTTATAAATCTCTGAGTTAGAAAACTCTCCTACCACTTCAAAAAACATTTTGATTTGTTCCTCATCTTCGACTACCTGCCGATATTTGACATTATCTAAAATAGAAGGTCTATTTTTAATTTCAACTTCATAACCCAACTTTGGATTCCGTGAAGGTCTAAAAATGTTGGCTGCCATTGTAAGTGAATCATCCAATCATTGTTCTTCCCTTGGTAGAAACTAAATGTTAAAAGATGAAAAGATGTTGTCCTCTAGATTCCAAACTTCATTCGGGTAAGCTCTAAGCCTCAGGTTCTTTTTCTGGCACTACCCTCATATTCGTTTCACAACTAATTTTGAATCTTCAAAGTTAGAAATTCATTCTATTCTCATATTATTAGTAGCTTGAAGACCAAGACTTAAATCCTCATACTCTATTATATTATTTGTAGATTCAAACTCAAATTTATCATAAAGGGGAATCATTTCACCTTTTGGGAAAAGAAAAAGAACCCCTACGCCATTCCCTTCCTTTGAGTATTCTCCATCAAAGTGCAACTTCCAAGTTTGATTTTCTACTATTTTTATTTTATTTTATTATTAATAATATAATATATATATATATATATATCTATAATATATATATATAATAATATATATATATATATATATATATATAATAATATATAATATAATATATATATATATTATAATATTTATTTATTTATTTATTATTATTTTTTATTTTTTCTGAATTATTGTAGGAACCTGCATTGCGTATCCTCAATAATTTATTCATGTACTTTCAACATAAAACAAGAAAAATCATCTTTCTCTTGACTATAACTAGCTGAATTTTTGGAACCCTCCTTAGTATTTATTTTGACAAACATCAACTCCTTGTGTAGTCTTCTTTCTTCTCCACCAAAGACTATAATGATTGCATAAGTGAGATCCATCTTTAATACTCCTCCCAACTTAGCTCACCAAGATCTAGAAAGGAACATTCCAAATCAATTTGGTATGTCTGCAACTACTATGTCCATCAAAATAATTTTGGATAGAATATGAGCCAAAGAAAATAGAAGTTATTTAATAAGCCCAACACACTTGAATCTCTTAGAGTCAAAATAATATAGATCCTTGTATGGTTTTGTAATTTGAAGGTTTAGTTGCTTAATCACGGAGAGGGACATTAAATTGTGAGAAGCCCCAGAGTCCAACATACAATTATGAAGAATGAAAGTATGCATTAGAAGAGAAATATAAAAAGGGGGAGTATAATAGTCATGCTCCTCTGCATATGGACCAAAAATAACCACTGGCCTCTATTGTCTAGGTAAATCCTCTCTGCAGACAGATACAACCCCTTTAGCCCAATGAGTGGGTTAAGCAACCTAAGTGACAATCTAGCAGACACTTTCCTAAGTTTCAATTGAAAAGAGAGATGAAGAATATGGCCTACCTCGTTCTGATGCTATCTTGATCTCCTTTTTTGAAGATATTGAATCACTTGTGTCACTGGCTCGTTCCTGCTGCTCTTTGCATTTATGCACCTGCATAAGAGATCAAGACACAATAAGGGATGCAAATAAAAATAACATATTCAAAAGAAACCTACTTAACTGATCAAGGAATATTAAGCTAAATGATACATGACCATACACATTTAGGGAAAATGAACCAGCAGTTGTATATTGATAGAAAATAAGGGGAAGCATACAACCAAGACTTGATGTTGATAGGCTCTCCTTGAATAAATATCCAAGTCCAAGATAAGCTCTCCAAGAACTCCTTCTCCAAGCCAAATGAGTAGCATATAGGCACAGTATTAGCATAAGGTTCAAATAGGCATAGACCAACCAGACCAACCATTTGGGAATGGGAGAGGATGAATATAGAGGCTGGGAAAGGTAGTTACGATCTCTCCAAAGATAGGAGTAGGTTCTCATGTCAAGGAGGTAGGTCATAGCGATAAGACTAAGAGGCCAGGTTGGGAGAATTTGACCTCGTCTATACCGAACAACCTCCAGCTCGCTGTTATGAAAGCTTCTAGATCATGAAGCTTCTCATCCTCTTTGGGAAAATTGATTTTTTAGGATCATCATAGATATACAAGTGAACAGAGCGATGCCATCGTGGGTCAAGTATAGTACAACAGGAGATCATTGTTGTTTTCATTCTCATAAGGGCGATGATCCTCAAATTAGGGTTTTAGAGCTAATTCCTTCAAGGGAAGCTCAAGGAATTTTCCAATCAATGTCTTAGGGAGGATCTGAGCTAAGCTCTCCAAGCACTCCTTCTCCAAGCCAAATGAGTATCATATATGCACACTCTTAGCATAAGGGTGCAAATAGGCATAGACAAACTATACAAACCAATTGAGAATGGGAGAGGATGAATATATAGGCTAGGAAAGGGAGTTAGGATCTCTCCAAAGATAGGAGTAGGTCCTCATCTAAGGGAGGTAGGTCATAGGGATATGACCAACAGGTCAATTTTGGATAATTCAATCTCATCTATTTCGAATAGTCTCCAGCTCACTGCCCTGGTAGCTTCTAGATCACAAAGCTTCTCATACTCTTTGGGAAATTTTCCTTTTTGGGATCATCGTGGGTATACAACTGAATAGAGTGATGACATTGTGGGTCAAGTACAATGCAATAGGTGATAATCACTATTTTTAGCCTCATAAGGGCGATGTTCCTCAAATTAGGTTTTTAGAGCTAATTCCTTCATGGGAAGCTAAAGGAATTTTCCAATCATTGTCTTAGGGAGGATCTGAGTTGCATATACGAATGAGTACACTGAATAATAGTCATGTTTCGGGTATTTCTGGGTATGTCATAGGGAAGTGCAAGAGGTGTGACAAAATACTTTGTAACAGCTTCTCCTACATCAAATTGATTGTGTCTGTTGAATCATTTGTTTGAGACAAATTAATAAAATCTAAAACCTTCTTCTTGTAAGAAAATTTCTTAACCAACTCAGTCAATGGGATGGGTATTTTAACGTTATCCAATTCTTTCTGAATACTAAAAGAATGAACTTATTTTGTTGCTTTAACTTGCTCCTCTTCTACTAGTTTCTCCTTCTGAATGTTTTGTTCTATCACCACAGGCTACTAAACTTGTTTCTCCCAATTCATTTTAATCTAATAACCCTTAGAAGTTTCTCCTAATTGAATTGGAATTGTTCTAAGAATTTTCTTTCCCTTTTCATTGGCCTTTTGAATAGTTTGTTGGGCTATATATTTTGATTGTTCCTCAACTTGATTCCGTGTATTTGATCTCTTTCTAGATCTAAGATCATATTTCTTATGTAAGTATGTCTGCATCAAATCTATAAATTTTCTACAATATTCATCAATATCTTCCTTGCTCAATGGAATTTGTGACTTAGGGCCCAAATCATCGTCATATACATCCTCACCCTCTTCCTTTGATAGAGTAGAGTATTGGTTTTCCTTAAATTTAAGAGCCTCCTCCATTCCTTATTTAGGTTCATCTTCAATATACATAGGAGGTTACACAAGATCTTGGTCCTTTGTTTCCCTATGCATAATTTGCAACAACGACCCCCTAAATTGAGGTTTGAAGCTTATATTCTGCCCTTGTTGAATTTACCTGTGAGGATTTTTAATATAAAGCTCCATATTCACTAATTTATTAGACAAATTTCTTATTACCTTTGTCATCTCATCCAACATTTATTCATGTGAATATTTGGGCTAATTACAGGAACCTACTTCGTCCTTTTCTTTCTTTTTATCCACGGTTTCAAATTTATGTTTTATTTTCCCCGCCTCCAACAAATTTGCCTCAATCTTCAATGCATCAGTTTGAATATGATCTAAAGCGGGAGATTGTCTTTCCCTTAGTGTGAAACCAAGGTCTGACTGAAATTCTCCTGCAAAGTGCCTTTGCACTAACAGAAGGGGGTTTTATCTCTAATGGTAGACTATTATAGAGTTTATTAAATATTTTAATAAATCCAACCACTTCTTCATTTGGGTTCCTCTTAATTGCATTGAATTTTGTCAAGAAATACCCATGATGTTTCTTCTCTCCCAATATTTATCGCTAGTATAAAATGGCTAATTAGTTACTAAAAAAAGACTAAAAATTGCATCTAAACGACCTTTTTCAGTTGGTGACCAATAGTGGCTAATTTAGGGTATCTTATAATGTGAACAACATTTAGTCATTTTTATCTTAGTCATTAATTGGTTGCCTCAATTTTATCATATAGTAGTATTTTTAGTCATAAATTTGGTAATTAATTTTTCATTGGTTTAGTCATTAATTGTCGCAATTAATGACCAAATATACAACAAAATATGCTACTATATGAATCCTCGATAAAACCAATTAATGACCAAAGAAATATGACCAAAATGTTGGTTATGTCATAAGACACTGTGAATTAGCTACTAATAGTCATATATATGCAAATTTTAGTCATCATTTGAAACCAATTAATGACCAAAGAAATATGACTAAATTTTAGTCGTGTTATAAGATATCGTAAATTAGCTACTAATAGTTGTATATATGAAAAATTTAGTTATCATTTTAATAAAATTTATCATTTGCAGTAGTCATTTATCCTTTTTTGGTATTTTCATATTCATTATATAAATGACTGATTTAGTAGTTTATAGTCATTTCATTTAATTTCATTCATAATCATTATAAAGGACTAATTTAGCCATATATTCATTTTATTTGTTTTCATCATTAATTAATAAAAACTAATAATTTAGTAGTTTTAGATTGATGTTATGTGTTCATTATTAATCAACATAAATTAATTAGTATGATTTTGTGACTAAATTTTAACAAAATGTCATACAATGTGCATGTTCATCTAATATGATAACGCAAAATTACATATGTTAATTACAATACTAAATAATATCAAAGTTCAAATAAAATTAATTTCAACCATATCATTTTTATATATAAAATATCAAGTATTACAATATGAGTTTCCAACTTAATATCAGTTGGACTACAACTTACACTTGAAATATTGTTTCATCATTTCAAAACATCATCACTGTGTTGTGAAAATATTGCAAGTGAAGTTGCCCACTCTAAAGACTTGACCATCAGTCTCTATGAGTGTGTCTTATGCAAGATATTTGGTCTAAGGTTATCACTAGACAAATTCTCCTCTCTCTCATTTTACATTTGTCGTTCCAGTGCTATTGTTCCCCTCTTTCTTCAATTGGTGTTTCTAACCATCAATATTGATTTCCTCTCCTAAAAATGAAAGAATATACAATGCAGAGTATAAGAAATGAAAGACGATGAATAAAATAAAGTAGACTATAAAATATTTATATGACATATACCTCAACATTCCATAGTGGCCACTATGCTCCTAGATGACCTATATAAACAAAGAAAATAAAATGTCACCATAGAAAATAACACCTTAGGAACTTAGTATTCAACCTTCAACAAAACCTTAGTCACAATCATACCAACTAAGTTACATGCTAAAAATATCAAGCAATAGATAACTTGTGAAAACAAATGGGAAAAAAATATCAGTGTAAAAAATATCCTTATTTCTTGTTCTAAAAGAGTCAAGTTCCTTAAATTTGGATATTCTTTTGCCCATAGTAAAAGTTCGTGGCTACTATGACCTTTGTTTTTAGGATCATGAGATTGATCCAACATCATATTGGATTGTGGAGACAAAATGATTCAACTTTCCAAGATGAGTACCTCGATTGAATGAAGGTGCTAGCTGTGAGTAGTGTCAAAACCTTACGGGAGCAGAACACTAAGGCCTAAGAAAATATATCACCACTTGTCCATTGAAAGAAAAATTTTCAATCCAGCAATGGCCTCACAGAGTACATTTCGTTGGATGGATATCACACTCTGAGAGATTATTGTCTAATACAATGAGAAGAGTACATATATTGTCACAATGCCCCTCATAGTCAGGCCCTATAGTTGTATCCTATAATATTAACCATATTATAATATTTAATTATAAAATTATGACTATCAGATAATTATTAGTTTGAATAATTAGTCTAAAATTGCATTTTTAGTATTTCTTTATACATGAGAATATTCGGGAAAAATGGTAATTTTGTGACTAGTTAAGTTCGAGTGAATCTAAATACATAAGAAATTATGGTGCCTTGGTGTTTCTCTAGTGGTTATCCCCTCATTGTACTAATTTCTCCCATGTCATCCATGTATTTTGGTGAATTCCTCTTTGATGATGTCCAATGCCAATGCAATGGACATTTATCCTCGATGTTTTTATGAGCCAAAGGGAAGCTCCACAAGTAACAACCAAAGCGTAGCCTCAAATATATTATTAGGAGCCAAAATGTAGTAATTATACGACAAGCCAAGAAACACTACACGTTAATCATCTTCTCTTTAATAGTGATTAATAATTTATTTGCATGATCATGTAATACTAAAGTGTCGAGTAGGGACATTTAAATATAGTAATCCATCAATATCACCTTTGAGAGTGCTTAGTAGTTAATACTTCCAATTACACACACAGTAGATCACCAACTTCAAGGATAGAAATATAAACACAACAAAAATGAAATTAAAAGAAATGATAGGAATTCAATTAATGCAACTAATCTTGAGTCAAGAAAATATCAATCCCTTCACATTAGCAAGGAATTATTAGGCACTAAAACATAAAATCCTTCCATTGGATAATTTTCACCTTTTCTTTAATTTCTTTAATTGAGAACATAAATTTCAAAAACAAAATCTCAAAATCCTAACAAATTCTCGAGTGATTGTTGTATCAGTTAAACAGAAAGGCAATCATTCGATATGATTTTAACTTGCGAAATATATTGAAGAATATGAAGCTTTCTCATCCCTTGGTACTAATCAAATTGTAATTCGTGCGTTCCAATCAAGTAATCAATTTCACTCCAAGATAGTTAAGGGATCACTTTGGAGAAGGGCTTCTAGAAGAATTGGGATAATAGAAAGAGAATTAACTAGGAGGAAAATGAAGCACTTTAGTGGGTACTCCAAAATATTTGAATGCAAATGAAAAAGATTTTATACTCCCTCCATGCATTTTAAAACAAAAACCATTCAAATACATCTCATTTATTTTCAACCTTTCTGTAATGTGCAATTCTTTGAGAAAGAATAGAGAATTCATAAATATTCTCATGAAAGAGGACTCTTCATAATCCTAATAAGTTTAGCTCTAACGAATAAACAATTTCATATAGTGAATAAATCTTACATGGTATATTTTAGTGATTAAAATGACAACTTTATTCTTAGTCTCATTATAACAAAAATAAATTCAACCCTAACTAGTTGGGATCTAACAAATCAAGAATTTCATGTAGTAAATTAAACTTACATGGTACATCCCAATTATTTGAAATGATAAATTTATTCTTCATCTTATTACAACATAGATAAATTAAAGATTACATACATATTTCCTTATCTGAGACAAACTTTGGACACATTCTAAGATTTCATAGAAATATAATGATATGGTTTACGTATAGGACATGAGAAAGATAACTATATCTAGCACCCATCATTGGACAATTGTGTTATTGAGACACTGTCTCATGGAATTAGAATCATGTAGATATATACTGTTATAGGGATACCTTGCAACACCTATTCAAAACTACGTTCAAGATTCAAAGTTATCAATTGATTTACTTAGTAGCAAATTCTAGTGGGATTTCATTAAATGCAACCCGATAAAAGTCATTTATGATAGTTCTCGTTGCCTTCTCTGGATCTATCCCCCTATGGAAATAGAATAACTAGTCTTCCCCAATTTTCGAGGTAGTTTCTTCATGTTCAACATTAGTTTTTAGGTTCTTCACTTGGAAAAGGTTTCAAATATTAAGATGCATAATGGAAACAAGTGTGCAATTCAAGATTGCTCCTAATAAGGGAAAATTTTAAGGATGGAAATTTATCTTAAAGGTTAAAAACCTTGGTGAATCTTACTAATCCATAATATGCAAACTATAAAATGCTTTTTGATATTTTAGTAAAAATATTCAAGCTTCTAATGATTTTTTATAGTCTCTATAAAATTTTGGCAATTTTAAGGCAAAATAATTTTTCTTATAAAATTTGGACGAATCATTCTTAGGAAAAAAACGGGAATTGGTGAATCATTTTTTTAGAAAATGCATGGAAAATTAGCCCATCTACAAATATTAGCCCCTAAAATTTTCCCTTCTCCTAAATTCTCTTGGGTGAATTATAAAACACCATCTACTTACAACATGATATATGGTAGTATTAGAAACCTACCCAAGGTCCCACTTAAGAATTCAAAATGTTGCAAATAGGAGATGTATTAAACAATATCAACTATTTAATTGCATAATCATGCTAAAATAGACAAATCTTTAAAATGTTGAAAAGTGTGAAAAAAATGGAGTTGGAATATTATAGTTATGTCAGGGTAGATATAGATACTTGAAATGTAACTTCTATCTAAAACATGTAAATGTAACTTCTATAGCTATGTGAAATGTAACTTCTAATAAAAAAATGGAGTTAGAATATTATAGTTACGTTAGGGTAGATATAGTTACGTGAAATGTAACTTCTATATAACATTCGAAATATCC
The DNA here is from genome assembly GCA_000404065.3 of Pinus taeda. Taxonomy (NCBI): domain Eukaryota; kingdom Viridiplantae; phylum Streptophyta; class Pinopsida; order Pinales; family Pinaceae; genus Pinus; species Pinus taeda. The sequence continues at coordinate 11,899 of APFE031294704.1, forward strand.
CTTTTCAGTCATTTAAGGGAATAATATTTTTTGTCTCCAGTTAATAACTTAATACTCGACCAAAAATAACATTGAATTGGTTCTTCACCAACTAAGGGGAAATTTTAAACCAGTGTAAAAATGCTTACTCATTCCTATGCCATATTTCTGATATTTTATTTATGTGTGGATTTAAGCTAGTGTAATGTAACTTCTACATATTTGACAATTTAAATGTAAAAAATTACCCATATTGAAGTTATACAATTAACATATGCACAATAAGATACAATATCCATCAGTTATAAGTAATATGAAGTTTAGTTTAAGAGAAATTTTATAGACCTAACAACGAAATAATTGATTAATTAATTTATTAATGATTAAATTTCATGTCCCTATCTCTTGGTCAAAGTCAATTATAGTTGTTTCCGAGTCCATTGTAACCAATTACTTAGTCAATAGTAGTTGTTTTTTCTAACCATTATTTGATCTACTCTCTTTTTAACATGTAGCCATGATCTAGTTATTCATTTTGTCCTAATGATGAACCACATTTTCTGGTTCGAAGCACTTCGACAAATGAATTTCGATGTGATTTTCACTGAAAACTCTCCTCAATAAACTTGATATGGATCACAGAAGTCTTAATTCATTAATATGAATTTTACATGTTATATCAAGACAAAAATTTTCTCATCTCATTAACTCTTATCTTATAGTTAGTGATGGATATAGATTTTAAAATTATGAGCGATCCTTGTCATATTGTATATTTAATGATTGATATAGCTTTTAAAAGCACCAACTTTGTTTTTTATTTTATGTACGGTCAATTGAAATGGAGGTGCTCATAATTTTATTCAATGTGATCTTGTACAACTGGAAATAAAATGATGTGGGGTGGTGTTTCTAGTGATTTTAAAACTTGTTTTAATTACATAAATTTAGCCTATTTAAAGTAAATAGGGGTGGTGTTTGTAGTGATTTTGAAACCTGTTTTAATCACCTAAATTTATCCTATTTAAAGTAAATAGTTTCACTGGCCATCTTATCTTCAAGTGGGTAAGTTTTCTTAAGGGTGTATTCATGACATCCACCATCTCTGAAAATTATGAAATATTAGTAGTATCTTGCACTAAATAGACAATGTTGGCATAGAATATTTTATTGTGTTTTTTACTCCATGTCATAAATTTATTGATATTTTATGATTCCTAGTTTCGATTTCCATGCTAAGACTGGATTCATCATGCCTACTTGGATTTTTAGTTGTGCACCATCAAATTGCTCACTTCTAATTGTATAAAAAATAGAGAGTATGCACAATGACATGTGAGTGTCTATTTTACTCAATGATATTCTTGATTTTTTAACCCATTCCAATCCTTCCAGAATGAAATTAGGAGAGACAAGGACATAAGAAGGATTATCAATAAATGAAATTAGAGACTTTAGAATGCAACTCAAATTGTACTTGAATGTAATGATAAGTATTTGTAGCTACCTGGTCATCGATGAGCATCAAATAACACTGAAAAATTTGTTGCATTATGATAATTTGGGTGCACCTGCACTAATCCTCTGTAGCAGTTCCTTGACTTACCTATAGATATAATTTTAGAAACAATCATTCTCCTACAATTCTTCCCTATATGGTTCATCTTTGTCCCTGTATCTCCCTATTGATATTTATTTTTAAAGGAAACATAATAGAACTCTTGAATTGCATCATCGCCTTTCAAAATAATGCTTGAGTATTTCCAGGTGATTGTCGAACTAGTCTCTACTCAAGTCCACGAAATCCTTGATTTGTATCCATCATACAAATCTCGTTTCATAATAAAATTATAAACACCACATCTACATTCCTCGTCCCCGGCAGACCAATTATTTGTAGTGGAATACTTTATCGTTGCTCTCTCGGTGCAATAGAGATCCACTACTATGGCATGGAGATGATTGATGTCATAAAATGATGCAGTGAATCCTTCAAGATATGTCTCAAAACTCTTCTCACCTCACAAAAATCCTCCAATTTACAAAAATAAGAGTCCTCTCAGACTTCCTGGTCTCCATCTCATCGATCCTGAAATAAGTGGATATTTCGATGGGTGACAAAGTGTGCTTGGGGATTTCATAGAAGGAGCTATCACTAAAAACAAAAAAATACAATGCAACATAATAGTTATCAGCATGAGGAACAACCCTACCAAGATACTTCCTAACTAGATCAAGATACTCCCGAATTACCTCTGATATCGAACAAAAGATAACCTCAACTGTCTATAGAGTTTGCAAGGTAGCAATGAAAACACTGTAAAAAACAACATCTACATCAATGTTGATCAATCTCTTCTTCTAGTCAAGGGCATGCCTAGCTTTTGAAACGTATCAATCATGTCAAGGTTTCAATTAGGTCAGGGTCCACCTCATTCAAGCTCCTTGTCTTCTTCTTCTCTCTCTGTTTAGGTTCAGAATAATAGCAAAGGTCTTGGAAATTGATGGGTGGGTAAAAGTTATCAGGCCACTTGGGTTCTTCCATTTGTAGTCAATGTCTATAAGCATTGAGTCTAAATTGAAAAATCCATTCATGTTCCTTTTGTTTAGCTGAAATTAAGATAAGATTTGGAGAGTTGTAAGGTTTAATGGATCTAAGTATATTCTACTTAAAATATAGTAACATGGTTTAAAAATGTAGGCATGGTTTAAAATTTCTTGCATCACTTGAGCCCTTTGAATTTGGGAATGGTATAGTCCATTACACAAACAATCAACCACTAAAAAAAAGTTCAAAATAAAAAATAATATTTCATGCATTCTAACCCTATAAAATTTAGGGAGGAGCAAACTAATCTGTGCAATAAAGATATGCAAAATGCTTACTTGTGCATTGTCTTTCGATGAATTGGTGGCCCCAATCAAGATCATTATTATAATCATTAAACCTCAACTCTAGATTAAATTTATGCTTTGATCATATAAACCATCGAAATTGTTTACCCATAAGAAAAACAATATGGAATAACTCTCTAGAGTCCAAATTCATACCCTTGTAAAAATGGTGAAAATCTCCACGCCGAATGACCTTTCCCTTCCTCCATCTAATTGTTGATGCTCTCCTAAGGTGTTTCCCATGAAAACTCCATTCAGGGTTCGAATCCCATGAAATCCATAGATCACGTTGATGGTCTTCCTCCTTCTAGAATTTCCATGCAGATACCAACAAGGCAAAGCAAAATGCAATGCTACAATGTGATGTTGTAATCTGTGAAAATTTTATTTTGAACCCAGTGCTGAACTTGAAATGAAAAATAAAAGAAATATTTATAATGGAAAAAATAAAAAAAATATTTATAATAGAAAAATAAGTATATACTTCCAATGGGTAAGATTTAATTTTAATAAAAAAATTTTTACTTTGTGAGACGCTAAGTAAAAAGATAAAAAGAAGTTAAAAAGGGTATTGGGATGAGTGTAAACATTTAAATATGGCCTCAATTAATAATAAAAAGTTAAATTAATAAAAATATTAAAATTCAATTTGTTATAGTTTGATTTTTTTTAATTAACTTTTGAATAGGCTTGGTTACAATACTATGGGCCAATACCATGGATTAGCAATACTACAAGCCCCAATATCATAACGTATTTCACAATCAAAATATTTTATAACAATATGACAAGATTCTTAACCATGGATATTCACCCCCACATTATCGTAGATATTATTAGCTTGTAAAAAATAGGCTTTGTTAAAATACCATGGGTCAATACCATGGATTATCAATACCACATGCGCAAAAAGCATAAATTATTTCACAATCAAAATATTTTATAACAATATGACAAGATTATTAACTATGGATATTCACCCTCACTTTATCATGGACATTAACTTGTAAATTAGTTTTGTTACAATACCATGGGCCAATACCATGGATTATGAATACCACATGCCAAAAGACCATAACTTATTTCATAGTAAAAATATTTTATTTCAATTTAGTTTTACAACATTCTTTTAATTGAATCTAAAAAGAAAAATGTTACAATTTGAGATATATCTAAAATGTCAGTTCTTTACATATATATATATAGAACATGCATAGAACCATATTAGCTAAGGATCCAA
>APFE031294704.1:30042-42915 GCA_000404065.3 Pinus taeda
TTTCTTCAGTTTAAGGAGAATCCTTGAGACCCCTTGCTCTCCTTAGCCTCTCACCGGTCTGATCTATCCATCTCACTTTCTTTAAGGCATCAAAACAATTGCCTATCTTGCCCCAGGTGGACCTCTGCAAAAACTGTGCCTCATCCTCGCACCCAAAATTGCCTTTCCCTTGATTTCAACAAAATCGTAAAAAATAAATCCTAAACTCTTTGTACTTAATACCCAGCCTAAAATCAGTCATCAATTCGGTCATCTCGAGCCTTTTTGATTATCTTTTGCCGAGTTTTGACCTGGAGAGAGCCCTCTCCTATCCTCGTAGGACTAGCTACGAGGCTGAGCGTGGTTTGATGTGGCCTTGAGTCTTGCCTTATTTCAGCCTAAGGCGGATTTGAGCGCTAACATATCATATAAGAACATGAATGGAAAAAGCTTTGAATTCTTTATTAATAGAAGGAAACATTACAACCCATGAATGTTCATGCTTGATTCAGTGTCTTCCTTCCAGTTTCGATCCCTTCTCTCCTCATGAAGCAATACTTTGACATCATTATAATACTCTTACTAATCTCATTCAAACAACATCTCCTTAGCTCAATAAATTCCAACCTTGACCAGCCTTTGAATGTTTGATCAATTTATAGCTGAATGGATGAGGTTAAGCCATTAATGGCCCTCATGAATGCTCTGCCAAATTTGGGAGGTGGTTCCATGGAGGAAGGGATAATGGATTGAGGTTCATTCATCCTCTTCTTCATCCAAATGCGAGCTCAAACAACTTGGAAACTTCCAGAAGTATCCATTGGATGAGGAATCCAATGGATTCATTTAAAAAAATAGTTGAAACCCACTCAATGTAGGTGAAACAAAGGCTAAGTGTGCCATAGTGCACCTAGTCAACACAGTTCCTATATTGCAATGTAGCCTGATAGAAAATATCTGCACTGATCTCCTTAGGGACATTTTTTGGATGAATGGTGTCATGGAAACTCTTAGGAGGCAAGCATGATGTAGGTTGAATTCATTAGGGAATGAAAACAACTGAATTAGGGATTGATGGACCCTAATAGTACTGATCTGGAAGTTGGGGTTGATGTGCCAAAATTGACCTATAATAGTTTCCCCCTAAGGCATGAAGTCGAAAATAAACATGTCGAGTGAGATGCTTTACCATTTGGAGAGACAGTTTCGAAGTGGAAGGTGACCTGCATAAGTTACAATAAAAATATCATGATACTTAGATTTTTTCTCATGAACTAGCTAAGGGAAGGAATACCCATGCTCAGCTTATAAACTTGCATTACATGTACAAATATAGTCATCTACACATATAGACCCATGAATGGATGACCATGAATGTAAGGCCATTTGTACATTTGATATAGTAGTCCTGAAAATATGTCACATCCTGGATGGATGAAACTAGATTTGGGGTCTTCAATCTCATTCAATCTCTTGCTGAAGTACAAGTCTAACCATGTGAATAGATGTTCTGAAGTCAAACATGGAAAGACATCATCTGATTACCAGCCAATGATGTAATCTATTAACAGACGCGAGAGGGATAACCGATAATGATGATGACCCTCAAGGTACCACAGTACATTTCTCATGGTGTGAATAGATGATTTGATGTTGAACACCATACAAAGTATTTCGGTCGAAGGCCAATGATGTCAACCTATCGCTAGAAGCGAGAAACCTGCCATTGATGTCTGCAAGCTTCAAGGTACTGAAGGGGTGTTTCTAAGTCACCTTCTTAGATGATGTGCTGATGTCGACAAGAAGTGACTTGTCAAAGGAGGGCCTTAATGTATCCCACCTCAACGACAAGAAACAAGGTAAATGATTTTGGAGATGAAATATTGACTAACGGCACAAGGCTCAGGAATGGCGGGCATGAAAATGAAGGTTCACTGTATTGTAAAGGATGAAGTTTTGAATTGAATGACTTCTCTTGAACATATCAGCGACACTGAAGTGAATTGGTAGCATGTACCCAAAACAAAGTAATGGATGGTATAATAGACCAACAATGTGATAACCATCAAGTTGAATGACCCAACCCACATAGTCATGGTGATGAGGTGAAAGTGTCATGTTCAAGAGCGACCTGCTACCATAAAGTTTTCTCGACTTTTTCACATTTTTCCCAGTCATTTCTGACTAGTCCCTCTTTATTTTTATCAAGCTTGAGGAGGATAACATATGCTTGTTGTATAATTCCATCCTTCAAGTGAATCCATCGCTATTTGATGTTTTAATGATTCTAGCAAAGGTGAAACTCGGTCTTGTCTAGATGGACAAGTTTGTCGCTATTTGATGTTTTTAATGAGTTTAACAACAAATACAACTTGATCCTTTTCATGTTTAGAGAGTTTGAAAATAGAGGAAAAGAAAACTCCTTTAGTTATTTTTCGTAAAATAATCTCTCAAGTCCGAAAAAGCATAAAATAATAAAGAGATGTATCATTTCCAATCTATTAATGAGCTAGAAAGCATAAACACTCGGAGATCTTTTCATGTTTAGAGAGTCTGAAAAGAGCTTAAAAGGGACTCTATTTTGAGGAACGAGTGGTGTCTAGGGTAGAAACTAGTTTCAGTGATGTTGGAACTTCTCAAAACATGTTGATTTATGTGAAGAGGCTGGCTAATAAGACCACTCATTGTAATTGTTCCTCAAAAAAGGTAAAACAACCAAGTGAAAGTGTCTAATCGGCCAAAGGGATGGTGGTGATGGAATGAAAACAACCAAGGCTCAGCTAATGAAAAAGGTTGATAGAATGGCAATCACAAGGGTTAAAATGGAAATGGGTTCCTTTTTAGAGAAGCTTGAACCATAGGGAACTATGCTTGGATTTGGTTTCATATTTACACAAGCTTGAAATGAAAAACTATGCTCGGATTAAGTTTCATTTTTACACAAGCTCAAAACGAAAAAATATTCTTGGAATTAGTTTCATTTTTACGGAAGCTTAAAAAGAAAAACTATGCTTGAGATTGGTTTACATGCCCCCAGCATGATGAAAAGTAGAGTTTTTGGTAACGAGATGGAAGTCACTGCAGTGAAGCAGGACGGTTATCCAACAGTTTTTGGCTTCGTCCAGATAGGGAGGAAGGTGAATGGGGTGATTCCCTTCACATAACCTACATGGAAACTTAACTTTTACCATTATATGCATTCCCCCCAAGCTTCATTACATTCACCTAAGTAGACTACTCGTGGCTATCAAGTGGATGGAATGAAGGTGCGTCTACAAGATCAAGTGAAAGACTCGAGTGGGATTTTATGAGATCTACTCAAAGACTCGACTTGGAACTTTGCTTTAGGGGACCTTGTTTCATTTTTTAATGAGCTTGACACAAGACAAGGAACTATGCTCATGGGACCTGTTTTGTTTTTTACCAAGGTTGACAAAGTAAAAGAAACATCCTCGTACCCCTTGTTTCATTTTTTAACGAGGTTGACACAAGACAACGAACTATCCTTGGATTCAACCACAACTGATAGGAGGTCATGAAGGAGAGATCTGGTTCCAATGCCCCCCAGTACATGTTGTACAACATCACTAAATTGATCGTCAGTTGATGTAGGTATGGAACAGGTTGCGACATAATTAACCTGTGGTGGGGATGATACCATTAGTCACACCCAAGTAGTAAATTATAATCTAAAGGGCTTGGGACTACCATCATGTTTAGATAAATGGTTTTTCCTCCCAAAGTACTGGGTAACTGAGGGAGGATCCCTAATGGTTGATTAGTTCCTTTGTTAAAATCCAACATATTCTAGCTAACTGGCATAAGCGGCAACGAACCAAGCGCTTACCAAGAAGTTGAGGAAAGGATACTCACTGATGCACCTTCATCTATAATAGTGCCAGAAACAATCATATTACAAACTTGTACTATGATCTAGAAGGGCACATAAGAAGGAAGGCGAAATCCTACCAGTTGATTCCAATCAAAGGAAGTGACTAGACTATTTGGAGGGGGTATTGTAGAAATGAGAGAATTAACCCCTTGAGTTACAAGAGTGGGAGGGCTTTCCTCCTGTCTTGATGGAATTAAAGGATTGCCCCCAAGCTCATTAGAATCTGAAGAAATAAAAAGAACCTCAGTGATATCATTTTCACTCTCTTCGGGAAAGGTACGATTTACTGAAGGTGAAATCGGGTCTACTGTTACCTCAACCCATTCATTTGGGTCAGGTATAGACTCATAGGATTCACTTTTAGAGAGAGTGGGTTTGATTGAGGGTTGATTCTGGTCAGTCAATTCATCAACTATTGAAGGATTTAGGGAGATTTTCTTGTAACCAGATGGAAGTCACTGCGATGAAGCAAGATGGTTATCCAACACTCTTTTGGCTTCATCTAGATAGGGACAAAGGTGAATGGGATGATTCCTTTCACATAACCTACAAGGAAACTTAACTTTACCCTTGTTTTCATAAACATTATTATTGCTAATTGATGGGGTGTCACCAACACGAACTCCAGAGGTTGATGACACAGGATGATGTGAATGAGAAGACTATTCTTCTAAGATCTAAGGAGTATCAGGGAAATTTTGAAGAATATGGTCTCCCGCACAAAGTTTGCATGGGTATCGAACTTTGTGAGGCTTGATGGACAGTTTCTCATCTAATGTTGCATTCAAAGAAATGGTTGCTTGGTTTTCCCTCTGTTGAACTTTCTTCCTCTTCTTCTTCTTCCCTTTCTTCTTCTTCTTAGCCACCTGGTTACTAGTATTAATACTTTCACCAAACAAAGAGGAAGAAGGGGGAGGAAGAAATGACTGAGGAAGAAAGCAAAGGGTCAACCTTTGGATCATCTGGAGGTAGATTTTTGTCCAGTTGGAGGTGTACTCGATTGTGGAGAAATCATGACATTTTGAACCAAGGATGTTGAAAACGACCATACTAGCAAGCCAATGTTAAATTCCAGAAGGGAGAATGTAGGCATATATGGAGCACCAATATTTCCAGATTGAGGAAAAGGACTTGGATTCCCATCAAAATGAATTCCTTGATTGGTGGACTCTGAATTTGTCACCATATGCTTCAACCTAATATCAACTAAGGAGCGAGTGAGGAGGATGTTATCCGCAGTCAATTAAGTTTTACAACACTGGAACACAACTTCTCTTTTTCATTTTTAAAGATTCGAGAAAAAGCAAAAGATGACTCTAGTCACCTTTGATGTTTAATGAGCGTGAAAGGACAATTTCTTAGATGATCCTTTTACTTTTAAAGAGTCGGAAAGCAATGAAAGTGACTTCTATGGAGATTTTAGACAAGAGGGTTTACAAATCGCAAAACTGCAATATACACCTTGGTGATAAATGAAGGAGAAATGACCAAGGACTTTATGTACGACAGTGAATCTTCTTGAATGTTGTGTTTGGTGCGTTGTGATCAGTAAGGTGGCAGAATTGGCTTCCTAGGGATAAACGATTTCAACCTATTTGGGTCTCCCACCACATACTCAACGGTACAGGGAGCACAAGTCCGTACTAGCACTTATCGAATCAGAGAGGAGGAATCACCCAACCTCATTTAAAACGATAGCCACTAGGTTTAAAGACATCGGAAAATGTCTCTACCCTAGAACTCTAGGTGTTTTTCGTTAATTTCCAATGCGTTATTAGATTAATTGATGTAAATTTTAGGTTGATATTTCTTAAAATTTTCCTTTGAAGGTTCACCATGAGATGTCTTCCGAAATTCCTAAAAATGCAACTAGAATGAGAAGCACTCCTTCCATTTAATTTCATCAATTAAAATCCTATCTATGAGGGATAGAGCATACAAGTACTTTTTAATCAAGAAACAAAGAGCACAAACTAATGCAATTCCCTAAACCATTCCTTTCAAGCATTCACAAACTCAAACTCTAAAATGTAAATTGCATGTATTTCTTTTCAGTTTCTCTTAATGTGAATGATGCAATAAGAAAAACTAATGCATAAACGATTCATAACTCTTTTCATAAAAAATGATGATTTGTGACAATTTCTTTTAAAAGGGAAAGGAAGACTGTATGACACTTTTTATTTTAAAGAAATGAAGATTTTTGACACTATAAATGAAAATACAAACCATATGCACATATAAATCAATTGATCTTTTATGAATGAAGACTTTACGACAATCCAGTTTTGGAAGGAAAAGATGACTTTATGAAACTTTCTTTTGACAAAAATAAATTGACCAAAAAATAGCATTGACTATAGACTGATAATGACAAAGAAAATATTAATTAAACATTAATCAATCCAATCAAAGTAGGGTTGGTTGGCTAAGGAGATGAAAAGACTATTTTCAGAGATAAGACATCATTGATTTTTAGCAAGCAAGCAATCAAAAGAATTTTGGCAAAAACTCAAACCAAAGGTGCGAATTTAACCTAAGGTTGATCAGCGTAGGTCAAAGAGGAGCTAACTGCACTGTAGAATAGTGTTTCTCACTAAAGACTATGTTGATTTCAATGATTTCAAAGCTGATCAGTGCAGGTCAGAGAGGACCAATCTGCACTGACCAGTGCATGTCAATGAGGGCCAAACTGCGCTGATCAAAGTATTGCAAGTTTAATCAACGTAGGTCAAAGAAGGCCTAACTGTGCTATAGTGCACTGTCTCTAAGGCTAGCCTGCACTAATTCCTGTGTGGCCACTCAAGAGTCATATAACCTCAAATTTTGACCAAAATTCAATGCAAAAGGCTAAATTACAACAAGTAAATTATGTAGAAATGTCTAAGGAGGTGGATAAGCTACTAAAAGGGGTAAGATTTCCCCAGCAGAGTCGCCAATTTGTTTTCATCAAATTTAGTGTTTCTATAAATGCCTAGCCCTCTAGACCTAGTAGCTAGTCTAGAAACAACAAACAAAGTAATTTGTTGCTTTTTCTATGATCAACAGATAAGAGGAGGAAAAGAAACCAACCTATAACTTTCTCTTGCCCCCTCTCTCCTTTGACCGATTCCGCTACTCCTTTCCGTACTTAACTCACATGGAAAGTACCTACACACAAGCTGAGAGAGAAACCCATCAAAGCATACAATAAAGATCTATTAATTACACATATCATAGAATCCATAATACGATATACATCATATAAGAACATGAATGGAAAAAGCTTTGATTTCTTTATTGATAAAAGGAAATATTACAACCCATGAATGTTCATGCTTGATTCAGTGTCTTCCTTCCAGTTTCGATCTCTTCTCTCCTCATGAAGCAACAATTCGACATCATTACAATACTCTTACTAATCTCATTCAAACAACATCTCCTTAGCTCAAGAAATTCCAACCTTGACCAGCCTCTGAATGCTTGATCAATTTATAGCTGAATGGATGAGGTTAAGCCATTAATGGCCCTAATGAATGCTCTACCAAATTTGGGAGATGGTTCCATGGAGGAAGGGATAATGGATTGAGGCTCATTCATCCTCTTCCTCATCCAAATGCGAGCTCAACCAACTTGGAAACTTCCAGAAGTATCCATTGGATGAGGAATCCAATGGATTCATTTAAAAAAATAGTTGAAACCCACTCACTATAGATGAAACAAAGGCTAAGTGCGCTGCAACACACCCAGTCAGTGCAGTTCCTACATTGTAATGTAGCCTGATAGAAGGCTACCTGCACTAATCTCCATAGGGACATTTTATGGACGAATGGTGTCATGGAAACTCTTGGGAGGCAAGCATGATGTAGGTTGACCTGACTAGGGAATGAAAACAACTGAATTAGGGATTGATGGACCCTAATAGTATTGATCTGGAAATTGGGGTTGATGTGCCCAAATTGACCTGTAACACCCACTGAGTTGTACGAGTGGATCGTGAAGCTAACAAATAGTGAAGGAAGGTGTAAGCTCAACTGACCTATTGTGTGGACTTCAGAATTGGTGAATAGACTGGAAGCATCAAAGGATAAGATAACGTGCATTGTTGATGACTGGCTTGATTGAGTTATAGGAGGATTCATCACTGAGTTTGTGGTAGATACTTCAGTCAACTATAGCAAGGCAGAATGATGCTTCCTCAAAGGACCACAAGGTAAGTACGTTAAATATTTGAACACTTGGATTAAAATGAAACTATGTAAAAATTGAGTTATGTGAATACATTGATGTTTAGGGCTATGCAGGGTGGGAGAATCTATAGAAATGAAGGTAGCGCAAAACTATAAACTAGCCCCTTGATTTCACCTCTGCGAGAGATCGAGGAAGAGCTCGCAAAGGTCTCACTAAGAAGTTCGATCAGTTTGATAAGGCAAAGAATTTTGTGCAAACCACCCCCACCCACACCACTACCAGTTTCACCATATTCACCCCCATCTTCTCCCATACCACCTCTACCACCACCGCAATTCAATATGGCAAGCATGATAAATTTCCAAGTGTTCAAGGGAGTAGGGAATAAAGATTTGGACCAGTTTTGGTTTGTGATAAGGGATGTATGGGAAGTGTAGGGAGTCATGGATGAAAATATAAAGAAAGTGACATTGGTCAGCACTCTACAGGATCGTGTGCTAACTTGGTACATTAAGCATTCCAATGACAATCTAAATGCGGGGATCAGGGATATCCAATCTGCATTGAACAAATAATTTAGCATGCCAAAGTCAGAGGCGCAGTTGATCATCGGGTTCAAGGAAATCATGATGCTTCCAGGTGAGACCCCTTGGGAGTTGGATCAGAGACTGAAGTGTGAAATTCACGAAGCTAATATGACCTTGAGGAATGGGCAACACTGCACATGGTTTGTAGGATCGCTAACACCACTTCTAAGGAATGCGTTGTCACAACAAAGGCTAACCACTCAAGCCAAAGCCTTAGAGATCGTGATGAGGCTACAAGAGACCCCGTTATAGGATCCTAACTTGGGAGTTCAGTAGATCCACGTGCAGTTGAAAAACTTGTGCCTTGAGATGCAAAGTTTGAAACAAGACAGGACAGCTCATCCAGAAGTGCGCAAGGAGGTATGGTGCGTAAAATGCAAAGGTCAGGGACATGACAAGGACCACTACCGGTGTTTGTGAATCACCTTGCGGAAAGAGGATAAATGCCTTTAAGACTGAAGGCATAAGCAGGACAAAGCGCAGTGCCTACATTGTGGTGCGCAATCTGTCAGATTGGAGGAAAACATGTTACAGATAACTGCCATCTACTACAGAAGTATAAGCAGAATTCACAACAGTTGTTTTGTAGTTTCTGTAGGTCGATAGGACATGATGAGCGCACCTGTAGAAGTTATGAGTAGATGATGGATAAGGGTTTTTTAGCCTAAATGCACCCAAATAAATGAAGAAAACATGTTATGGTAAGAAATCGGTAGGTAGAAGAAAGGTTGCTAAACTTCAAAGTTGATTGGATCAAAACACATGCATCGTGCTTAGACACATATTTCAACATGTATGATCAGTTATGGAAGCAAAAACAAAGGTTTGCAAGTTAATTTAATTAACTCCCCCTCATTCACTTTCCCCTTACTTACTAATTTCCTATCTACAAGTATGTTCTAGTACTTTAAATCCTATAAGTCAAAGAGGCTCAGAGCATTTCTTTTACTTTTGGTGGGACCAGACCCTCGGCTTAATGATTTATGGAAATCAAGTGCTAGAATCCCCTTCATAAAATTCATTCCCTCTTCGTCATCCCAATAAAACACCTTTTCCTAACGATAAACTTCATTTGCCTAGGAAAAGTGAAAACCAACCATGAAAATCCTATTTCACTAAAAAACCCACAAAAGACATTTTATCCTAAGTATAAAGCATGTGAACACACATTACCTTTTTTAGGGGAATATCTGCTCCGCCTATCACATTTCATATTAATTTATAATTTAAATATATAAATCCCATAAAACCTTTTCCTGTATATTAATTAAGTCCAATAAATAAATACCCCCAACCCTTAGTTTTAATAAAAAATATACAATTCCCCCTTATCCCGACAAAACAAACTAATCCCCTCATTAACCTTGAATTAATCACAAAACACTTGTGATTAAAGCCTCGGCCCCCCTAAACCTCAATTCATCCTGTCCGTGCTATTTGATCACTCGACTAACATCCAATCATCTACGCCCAAATTTGACGAAGCGTAGCAATATCGAGCTCACCCAATGCTCGAACTTTACCTTAAGTTAAGTTAAACCTTTATTAAGCCCTACCCAATTGTTTTAACTCGTCATTAACCCCTTAAATAATCACAATCCACCAAGGATTAAAGCTCTGGTTGCCCCCGAAGCCCATGATTTTATCACCTGCATGCTTCCCTCGCCTGATTGCCATCCAATCACCATCCCCCTCATCCAACAGTCCATAGCCATATCGACTGCACCCGATTGTCAATCGTTACCCACCCGATAAAGTGGGTTTCCCCTGAACCCTAAAGGCTATGTGTCAGGTGCTAGAGTAGATCAAGTGACCCCTCCTAAATACCGTCTTCGCCTCATAAGCAGTGCACTGGCCTCCAATACCGCCTGCCCGCTCAACCCGATAAACCACTTACTATTCATAACTATGAATTTCTATGCCAAATTTAAAAAGTTTCCCGTTAAACCTTAAAAACCCTCGTTTTCATTGCTTTTACCCATTTCACAGTAAAACCTGTCAAACCCTTCAGTACCACCTTGAACCTCTACAACACAATTCAACCTCCGATTACTTTCAAAATGTTGCCATGACTCCTTCCCTGGACATCCTTATGCAATAAAGCCATCAATTGACTTTCTTGCCAACCTATGTTTTCTTAATAATTGTTGAATTTTGCAGGTAATTGGCAGAAGACCAGAGCTTGGATAAACAATTTTGATACTAGTCAGAAAACTTGTTTACTCCAAGACTCAAAAGGAAACCTATTCAAAAGCCTATATTAATAAGAAGACAATTACACACAGAACAAAGAAGAAAACATTCACACAGAGACATTGAATGTCAAAACAGAGGAACCAAACAGAGTATACAGTTGAAGACAAGAAGATAAAACATACAGAAAGATGACCAATATCCATTACCATAAACTGATGCACATAAAAAATTAAATGAATTACTGTTGAAATACACAGTAAAAGTTAAAATGTATAGTGAAATTAAAATCACAGTAAAGGATATTGACATGTCAACAAGTCAAAGAGTATCACTGTTAAAGAGTATCAGATGAAAGCCTAAAGTAAATGAAGCCTCCACCATAATAGTTCAAACAACAAAGAACATAAAAGGCTAAAAGCCAAACCATAAAGGCCAGCAGTACCACAATAAATGGGACAGCATGAAAAAAGTTCAATAGTTGTCTCTATCTCCTTGCAAGAACATACTTTTATTTCCCAGATTAAATCTCAAGTTAGGTTGAGATATTTTGTAATAAAAATTTTGTATAAATACTTCACAATTCAAAGTATGTTGGGGGGATTCCTCGACATTTCTATAGACTTCCTGATCAAAAAATTGTAAATCCATTGGATCATTGATTGATCCAGCAAGTTGGATTGATGAATAAATACCAAACATTTCAAAGGATTCATGTGTTGAGCAAAGTGAAGACAAGTATTTTCTCATGTTGTTGTTATATTTCTTAAATTTTTTCCACAATCTTTAATGTATAGCTGAATTTGAATGCTATAACTGGAGTATTATCTCATAATTTGTTTAATTACTATCTGTTTTAACAGTTAGGCATATAAATGTTTTCTAATGATATCTAAATTAAGGAATTCTTACTTGCTCCTTAGTTTAAGTTGCCTCTTTATAATCTATAGAAAAGGATTCTTAATTGCCCTTTTCTTCCGATTACCCTTTGTTCCTCGTTTAAATCCTAGTCTGAGAACTCTTAATTGCTCTCTCACACTGGTTCAAACCATTTCACCCCTCTTCTCCAAAGACCTGCACTTTACTCTGCTAGCTTACCCTTTGAAAATTCCCTTTAGTGAGTTGATCTAGTTCTGCTGCCCTTCTATTGACTCCATAGCCCAATGGTCTAGAGACATCATTCTATCCATCTGTTTATAGAATCCCACCACCCAATCTTCAATACAAATCAAAAACCCCCTGAAAATTTAGAACTAGCCTAAAATCCCAGCAAACAAAGCTAAATCATATAGAGAGAGCCCTCTCTGAGTATAGGTTGGCTAGAGCCTATACCCAAAAGTTGGTTTCTAGTTACCTCGGCCATTTTCTTTCTTCTAATAGTTTGTAGAGAAAATTCTAAGTGATAACACCCATGATTGTACAAATCCAACGAGACCATCAAGCTTATATTTTACGCAGTTTTCTCATGAGACGGAAGACTGTCCCACACAAAGTGTGAGGCTGTGCAATAAAGGAGCACTCCAGCCTCCCCTGACTCAGAACCTACAAATGATGAGTTCTGAGCCATGCGAGGAAGACCCTAATGTAAATATTGCGCTTTGAAGTGGTATTACAATAGGAGATGGCAAAGGCAAGTAGCCTGAAAAAAGTACTTGGGTTCGCAAAGCCCCAATAAAGGAACCAGAATTTGATTTGCAGCGCGCTAAGGAGTCCTTCATGGAAGCTAAGAGGAGCTTCACGGATGCCTCCATTTTGGGAAGTAAAGACAAAATAGAGCTGGAAATGGACCCATCGATGCTCACTACATTCTTAGAGACATGCATGAAGCTGTTGTGATCCGGATTTAAACATGAACGCAACAAAATATAGAGATAACCATATACACAAAGATGCAGCAGAAATAATGCTTCATTTCATTAAAGTAAAATACTAAAATATGCTTACAAACAGAGTTGGAAATAAACCAGCTAGGGCGATGGTAGCTTATCTCTGAGAAGAGATGTGGTGGCTACATGCCTCTGAACTGTTCTGAACTATGTTACAATGAGGCTC
>APFE031294704.1:62197-73775 GCA_000404065.3 Pinus taeda
AGAAGATGAAACGCCAAATTGTGGGCCCCGTTTTGGGTAAATTGGTACATCAATTTCCCGGGGTCATAACTTTGGCATACGATCTCCGTTTGATGCGTATGATAGCTCGTTAGAAAGATCTATTTGAAAGCTACCACTTTGGGAAGGGAAACATCGGTCCATGGACCCATGTTTCCCCTAGATTTCCCAAAAAAACGTCATTTAGGGCCTCAAAACGGCTCCGGAAGTTCAGGACCCGAAAAAACTGCGAAAAATAGTAAATTGTGCTACAATTACGGAAACTGACAAACTGAAAGAGATAGTTGTGGGGGTCCAAATGGGATAGGTGGGTGGCCACCAACATCCACCTGGATCATTCCTCCCCCCTTAGGAAGCAATGGTCCCCATTGCGTTGAGTTCCTCCCTGAGATGAGGAAGCTTCTGCTGAGCTGGGTCATTGGTGAGTTGTTCTGCAATCTCTGATGTGTCCAGCAATGGTGGGAAGCATGGTCGATGACGGTCCATATTGAACACTCGGTGCAGGCGAAGGAATGGAGGAATGTTGTGCTTCAAAGCATTGTTTCCCGTAGCCTTGGTACTGGTGTAAAGACCATGTCGGAGTGGTCTGAGTTTCTGATGGGTTCTGGTAAGGTGTTCTCTCTGCAGATGCAACCAAACTTTGTTGCCCACCTGAAACTTGTGTGGTACCCCTGTGGGTGAGGAGAGGTTGTTCCTGTGTTCTGTCATGACCGTATCCCTTTGCTGTTGTTGCTGCTGCGTGGAGGAACCCTTTGCAGGGGTCATGGATGTAGCAATGATCTTCCCCTTACTTTAGGAGCGAACCAGACAGAAAATAAATTTCCTAGTCTGTGATATGAGCTTGCTTCCTTTCTTAGCAGTGATCAAAGAGGTGGCAGTAGGTGGGGCTACCTCTGGTATCCTGTCTAATGAATTACTCAAAGAAATGATGACAGCACGAGGCCTTGACTCATACACGGCATGTTGCCTCCACAAGTATGGTTGGCCTAATAATACATCACAAACATCCAGAGGTGTAACATCACACAATACCTCGTCTGTGAATGGTTTGATGTTGTAGGGAAGGTGGCATTGCTGGAAAACTTTGAGATCTCGTCCTTCATGAAGCCACCCAATACTGTACGGCTGTGGGTGTGGTGTAGTCAGTAGGCCTAACCGCTTGATGACCTCTGCTGAAATAACGTTCTTTTGGCTGCCACTCTCAACAATGAATTGCAGTGGCGAACCCTTCACCCACATCTGTGAGTGGAAAAGACGCTCCCCCTCCTCTGGGTCTTCAGGCTCATTCTTCTGGATTTTGGCAGTGGCAACAGTGGCACTGGGATCCACATCAATGCTCTGCTTCCCTTTGCCATTCCCCTTGTTGGGTTCTAGCTTAGGGTCGAAACATGCATCTGATTCAGAAGACTTCAACTCGGTCACCAGTGACTGCTTGGTCTGACACTCACTTGTGTTATGAGTGGGACTCTTATGGAACTCGCACCACTTTCCTGTGTCCTTCTTCGGCTTCATGGTGTTGTTCTTTTCTTGAGGCTTCGACGGGTTGTCTTGGGTCACCGCGCCTTGGCTTTGTCCTTTGGGCTTCGAATTTGCAGATCCAAAGTCTCGCTTCTTCTATATGAACTTTTGCTCGATTTGGACAGCGTATCGGTATGCTGTGCCGAGTGAGGAGATGTTCAAGAACTCCATCTCTTCCTCGATGTATCTGTGTAGGCATCCATGGTATTTGAGTAACAGATGTAGCTCAGAATCTTTGATACCCAACTGTGTGCGAAGGGTATGGAAAATGTTTGTGAACTCCGGCACATCTTGATCTCGTCCCTACCGCAGTGTGGTACCTGTCCAACCACTATTCCTTTGTCAGTCGCGGGCTTTTTTCTCTTGCGCCACGAATTCATGGATCTTTCTATCCAACTAGTCTCCAATCTCCTTCTTATTTAGATTCCAATGATACGACATCACACATCTCTTATGCAGATTCTGGTCCTGACAATAGAACCATTTGTTGGCTTGAGGCACTTGACCCAGGTTTAATGTTAATTAGCCAAACAAATCCCTACACTACTGGCCCTTTTGGCATCAGCCTGTAGAGCGCGAACTAAAGTCTCACCAGAAGTAGTATGGGGGGATGTTGGAACCAAGTTTCCGCACCCTGAGATGGTTGTGACGTCGTTTGATTCCCTCTATCCTTGCCTTCATGTAGGTCACTTTGCTCTAGGGCTTACAATATGAGCCCTCTATTCCATCCTTCGATACCTTCGCAAAAGGGTACGATTGACCTTCACGCAACCCTAGCCTACTGCTTAGGTACTTTTGCATGGCTATGGTAGCGTGCCGTGTAGATTCCACAATTAATATAAGTGACTTTCTGATCTTATCAAACAATTATAGCTAACCCCGCATAAAGAGATAATCGTAATTGCGTTTAGTTATATAATGTAGTTGCATTTATTCGTGCATCATATAATCCTAATAAAGGACATTCATACATAACAGATCAAGATGTATCAACAGAACAAAGACATTGAAGTAGCAGAATATTTCTCTTTATTGATATCTTCCAAGTGTTTACAAACTTTATCCACCCTACGCACACAGCTGCAAGGTTCCGTGCACTTAGCTATGGACTTCTACGCTAGGCCTCTTCGCACTTAGCTACGGAGCCTCTACCTATGCTACTATTGACCTAGGTTGTCATTGATGTCAATATGGCAATATTATAGATACTAGATGATGATATGAAGCCAAGGGGAAAAAGGGTAGATCCATGAAGAGACACGAGCAAAGCCATCAGGATAGCCAAGCCATAAGCAAGAGTCTGTTAACAGAGGAGTTAACATAGGAGGAATATCAAAGCTCTTACAGAATATTAGAGCAAGAGAGGCATATCGAAAAAGGCAGAAGCCATCAAGGTATGAAGGTATAAGGGCAGGTCTTTGAAAGACACTGCCAAGCCAGAGGAGCCACAATGGAGCAAGAGGAGCTAGAGGAGGCAAAACAGAGCTATCGGAGCTATAGGAGGAGCCATATATATCTGTCATATTCATATATATATATATATTATATATATATATATATATATATATATATATATGCGGTTCGGCTATGTGCCATCACCCCAAACTCCTGACTACGATATATACATTGCGGACCCGATGACAACATTATGTAAGGTTTAATTTTATATCACATCCACAGGAGGATTGGTCGTCGACCATCGGTGATGCCATGGGCTCGATGTATAAAGGACCCTTGGAAGACTTGATTGTCGATTGCGATATATGTAGCAGACATGATACAATATAGATGTGGGTGTAATAATTCTTAAAGTCCGCCCTTTAGCATTTAAGCTGGTTTTTATCATATATTCCTGTGTATTTAAATATATGCATTGTGAGGGGTTTTAAGGCCAAATATGCATATAAAACACACCCCATAGTTCAGGAGGCTTGAACAATATTTCAGTAGGTTGAATCATGGCGATTGTGATTGCGATTGGGACGTGGAATCTCTGTTAAACTGTAAAAGTCCTGTGTATGTCCATGATGATTGAAAAAAAGGAGTGTTTTTATAGTTTTAACTTGGAATATGTGTTCTCTGTGTATTATCCGGTCCTTGCCATTGAATCAACGTGTCAACTGGAGTGTTGGTGAGCACGAAGAGACACAGGAAGCCACAACGACCAAGGAGGGAAGTCGAAGGATCAAGCGATGCAGAGGAAACTACAGATACTGAGGAGGAATCCAAAGAGCCAGCTAAAAAGAGGAAACTGATAGACAGAGGCATGAGGAATGCATAAAAATAGGAAAAACATAGAACAGAGTGCGGTTGAACGTTGTTGAAACAATTGGAGGAAATTGTAGCAGTAGGGTCCAGCGAAATAGGAAAGGGCCGAAGGACCAACAGGACAGGAGGCATTCAAAGGATGAGCATCTCTGCTGATCGTATCACCCTGTGAAAGACTCAAAACTATGATGAATTAATCAAGTATACAATGGAGTGTGAAGAATAACTCTGAGATGTAGTGAATAAAGTTTTGACTAACATTGTTTGAAGGGAGAAGTAGCCAACAAAGAAGCAGTCATACTAAAGCATTCACTGTGACATTAGAATAGATGCCTAAACAAAAGGTTTCTCTTTATGCAGAGCTTAGTGCAGCTAACAGTATACTGACTAAAGCTGTGTAAAGACATTATCAGAGAGGACGAAGGCTATTGGAGAATCTATGTGGCAGTATGAAGAGTTGTAAAGACTCCTTCATAAGAAGCATGGTTGTCATTGATGATGTAGCATGGAGACTATAGTGAAGCTATAAATAGTTAGAACTCAGTAGAGAAGAGTTCTGAGAGCAAAACATTACTATCAAACATGCCTTGACAAGATTGGGTTGGAACCCTTGGGGTTGGTGCCTCAAAAGTGAGAAGGATTGGAGTCCTTGGGGCTGATGCCTCAAAAGTAAGAAGGATTGGAGTCCTTTGGGATTGGTGCCTCAGAAGTAGGAAGGGTAGGTGTCCTTGGGACTGGTGTCTTAGGAAATGGAAGGATTGAAGTCCTTAGGAGTTGGTGCTCCTAAGTCCAAGATTGGTGCCTTGGCGAAATAGAGTTGGAGCTCTTGAGGTTGGAGCCTCACAAAAGTCCAAGTTGGTGCTTGGAAACTGATTGCAACCATCTATACATTGTATCTATTTTACTACAAAGTTTATATTAATAAAAACATTTATTCTTGTTGTTCATCTTGTGCTCTGAATATAAATGTTTTAAGTGGTAAAACACTAGTCGGAAAAAGAAATATTGATCCACCCCCCCTCTCAGTATTTCCAACAATTGGTATCAGAGCTAGTACCTTCACTCAAAGCCTAAAAACTTGAAGTTTGATCTTTAGAACAAAAATGACGAATTAAAGGAAGAAAGCCTCCAATCCTCCTAAGGATGTGTCTGCCTCTACCACTAAAATTGAAGACAATCAATTTGAGGAGGCTCCAAGATTCAATGGGAACTTTAATATATGGAAAGCATTAATGAGGAATCTACTACAGACTCAAGGCATTGAAATCTGGAAATCAGTAATTATTGATAGCAGGATGGATGAAGAATCCAAGGAATATAATGCAAAAGAAATGAAGGAAATCTTGAATGGGCTACCTGATTCTATAAAGAACAATCTAGAAAAATATTCATCAGCAAAGGGTATATGGGACAAACTTCATGACCTTCACTCAAAAGGAGCATTGACCATGACCATCAGTCAAGAAAATGATGGAACTCAAGAAGCAAATCCAGAACCCATCATAGAAGCTGAAAGTGAGAATGATGACATCAAGGCTAAAGTAGACCTAGAAGATGAAGAGAATGAAAAAGATTTTGTAGAAGATCTTCTCACTCAACTTATGGTTGCCATGGAAGAGATTAACAATTTGTAAAAGGAAAATGAGAAACTTAAGAAGATAGCACTAGTTGGTGACCAATATCAAACAAGGAAGAAAGTTGACCTCATCAAGCTTCAAGTACAAGAAAGGGATGAAGAGCTTGCCAAGCTTAAGAAGGAATTTCATCAAAGCAAAAGAACGCATCATGAATAAGTCATATCCATGACAAATCAATTGAATAAAGCAAAGAATTAGGAAGATACCTTGTCAACTCAACTTGAACAAAGGCACAAGATCTTGAATAAACTTGAAGAAGAGATTTGTCAATACAATGTAGAGGTCTCCTCTCTCAAATCTCAACTACAAGAAGCTGGGAAACAAGCACAAGGAGCTGAGAAGAAAATGGAAGCATTGGAAGTCATAGAAGGACATGTTGATGAAGTAGGAAAGGAAAGAAACACCATGATCTTTCAACTAAAAACAAAGGATGAAGAAATCTTCAAATTAAAATCGAACTTCAAGCTTCTCAAGGGTGAAACATGCAAAGCTAGAAGGATCAAGGAAGAAATGGAGAGCAGTCAAGCAAAGAATGAAGAAATATTGAAAATGAAGTCAGATATCATCTCCCTTAAAATAGAAGCAGATGAAGCTACTCGTATCAAGGAAGAAACTGAGAAACAACTTGCTAAGAAGAATAACGAGTGTGAAACATTGGAAGAAGAGATTGTCTTCCTCAAAAAAAAGATTGAAGGGATGAACAAAATATTGAAGAGCTCTCAAGCCTTGGATGACATGCTCAGCTATCACAGATGTCCATTTGATAATCAAGTCTTGAGTATGCAGGTGAATCCTCAAACAAGAATTAAAATGCTTCAAACAAAAGGAATGTGAAGAAGCCAGAAAGAAATGGTGATGCTCCCAGTTCCAACAAAGGCAAGGAGAAAAAGCAAGGCTACAATAGAAGAAATCCTACTCCAAGAAGAAATCCCGCTCCAAGAGGAAATGTAGATGATGTCAAAGATGCAAGAGGCAATGGTTATCATCAAAGGATCTCAAGGCAGAAAGGATTTAGAAGTACATCAAGGAAATCTCCATCTCCCAGGTACCAAAGTTCATTTTTTGGTTATTGTTATTCTCGTACAAACTTTGGTCACATGGAAAAATATTGTAAAGCATATCATAAAGATAGATGTTATGGTCCTCAACCATCTCATAAAGATAGATATTATGGTCCCCAACAATCTCCAAGAAATAATTTTGCAAGAAGAAATCATGAATTCTTATTCATGAACAATGTAGAATGCTTCAAGTGTCATAACATTGGTCATATGGCACGTGATTGTAACTTAACATGGGATCTTACATAAGCTAGAACCATGCAAAAGATGAAAGTTACAAAAGTATGGAGAAGAAAGAAAATACAATCCGAAAGTCCCTTGAACTCTCCAGCCAACAACATATGTAATTGGCTTGAATTTTGACAATCTAAGCATATGATGGGAAGACTCTACCAAAAGGAGATGATGCATACAGTTAGGGAGAGCCTGTGATCCTTGATCATTATTTCAGAAGATATTAGTGAAAGGGTCCCTATGAAATCCTTATTGAGCTATATTAACAGTCATTCTTTGATAAAGATCATTTCTCAAGGGTACTCCATTGAAGAATATGATCCTATAACCACTCTTTGGACTGTTGTTAAAGATGCTTTCACTTAATCACAAAGTAGTATTTGAAGCAACAGAGATATTCATCTAATGCTATAAAAATAGGGAAAATAACTATGGTGCTAATATGATTTTTTCCCTGGACGAGAGCTCTGCCGAGGACGAGAAATGGCCAAGGGATCAAGCAAGGTTTTGGTTTCCTCTTCGACTGGCGGCACCCGGGATTTACCTCAACGGATCTGGGAGCTACCTGCAGATGCAGTATGGTGGTCTCCTTTTCAGACTTCTTCGCCTGAGGGTTTCAGGGCCATAGAACTTCTTTGCCAAATGAACTGTTTCGGTTTTCAGCCCATCGATTTCACCTTTGGCAGCATTCTACCAGCGTGCTCGGATCAAGCTACCGTGGAGAAGATCCCTGGACAAACAGTCTTCAGTGGTTCTGATCAAAACGTCATCCTGGGGTTTACCCTCGTGGATATCTTTGCAAAAAATGGGCGTTCTGAGAATGCACGCTATGCGTTTGACAAAATACCTCAACCAAATGTAGTCTCCTGGACAACTTTAATTGCAGGAAAATTACAGAATGGGTGTGTTGGTGAAGCCCTGGATCTCTTTCAGACAACTCCCCAGAGAACTGTGTTCTCTTGGACAGCAATGATCTCAGGACATGCGCAAAATGGACATGGTGGAGAGGCACTGGAAATTTTTTGGCAAATGCAGCTTACCAGGGGCATGGAGTTCCATGCACAGGCCACTAAGAGAGGGCTTTTTCAGGCTGATGTCTTTGCAGAAAATGGCCATATAGTCATATATGGAAAATTTGATAGCATAAGGAATGTATACAATGTGTTTGGGAAAATATGCCAGCGAAATATTATCTCCTGGACGGTAATGACGGCTGGATATGAACAGGGAGAAAGAATGGAATGCATTCAAGGCGTTGCTGCAAATGAGAAACCAACCAGCAACGAGGCATCCTCTATGTGCATGACGGGCGCCTCCCCTCATCTCTTTCCCTTGCGGCAAATGCAGGAAAGGAAGACCCTGCATAGCTCCAACAGCCTTTTGTCCCAGGCTGATGCTTCCATGAAGGCTGGAGCCAGATTTGACCCAGATCTGCAGGACGATTCATTCATTTTCCAGATCCAAGTCAACCTATCGGGCAAGACATCAATGTTATGGGCACGCGCAACGGATCTTGTGTAGGACCTTTTGCAAAATCTTGAAGGCCGCCTAGGGATCCCCTCAACTTGCCTCAGACTAGTATACAAGGGTAAGAAACTTATGAATATCCTTCCTCTCTCTTTTTACAGTATTCAGAGGGATGCCTCTATTGTAGCTACTTTTCGTTTGAGAGGGGGTTCCTTCAGGCAGACATCCGCTGCCCCTTCTTTCTCATTTAAAGATGTTGTCCGCAAAGAAGCTGCCCATTCACAGCCTTCTTCTTCAGCAGGCCAGCCATTTGAGGCTCCAAAGCCTTTTCTGGTAGACAAATCAGAGGACATTCCTTCCATCAATCTCTCCCATCCTGGGATTGATGATCGCTATCAACTTTATGCAGAAGCCGCACTTGTATGTAGATTTAATGGGCTATGGCCTCGCACATCAGATCTATACCAATGGATTCATACCAATTGGACTAAAAAAAGCGAGATTCACTTATGTTCAAAAGGATTCTTCATTGTGGTCTTTGACCGAAATGAAGATTATCAGAAGGCCCTAACGGGAGGCCCTTGGTTTTGGGGCTCGGCGGGGCTTTTTCTTACGCCTTGGTTTCCAGACTTCGACCCTTCCACAGCAGTTATCACCAAAACTCCTATTTGGGTCAGGCTCCCGAATCTTCCGGTGCATCTATGGCATGTTTCGGTCTTCATGGCAATTGCAGAAACTCTAGGACGTTATCTGTCTGTAGATTCTTCTCGAAAGGAAAATGGGCTCTACACATTTGCTAGAATCTGTGCAGAAATAGATATAAGCAAAGGACTGCCGGATCAGATTAATCTCAAATATGGAGATTTCCATTGGACTCAAACTTTGGATTACGAGAACACAGCTTTCCGTTGCCGCCATTGTCATCAAACAGGTCATCTCCAGAGTTCTTGTCCCCAGTACCTTGACAAAAAGAAGATTCCAAAGCGCAAGTCCAAGTCCAAAAGTTGGAACCCCTGTGCGCCTCCCCAACCTATGGAGGATTCAGATTCCGCCAGTTCAGATGAGGAGGAAATAGTTGCAGATGGACAGAACGCAGAGGAGCCGGCGGATGCGCCATTGGATGATTCGGCAAACCCCTCCATCTCTCAGATATCCCAGAAACGTTCTCATTTCACTTCTTCCTCAGATTCTGAGAAGGATTCTCCGCTGCCAGGGCAGATTAGTCTTCAACTTATTTCGGCTCAGCCTAATTCCACTGATTGGGTCAAAGTAAGCAAGAAAAAAGGGAAAAAAAGCCGTGTGATAGTAACTGCCCCCTCAGGGTAGTTCCCTCTGCCTAGTTTCGGTTCTTTGTTTTTACATGTTCTCTTTAGCCCTCTCCTGGTTCTTAGCCATGAAGCAAGGTGGAGCCTATCTCCTTGGGCCCCTTGCTTTTCTGCTTTGCTTGCACGCAAGCATGATTGTACTATATTTTTATCTTTTTTAATAGAATTAGTCTTTACTCAAAAAAAAAAAAAAACTATGGTGCTAATATTACATATGCTAAATGTCTTGACTCAGGGATTTAATGTGAGAATAGATAAATTATGGACACTAATAGAGGCAATTTTCAAGCAAACAAATACATCTAGAATGAAGTTTGAAGTAAGAGAAGCTGGAAGCATATAAAAAACTAAAGCATTGCAAAAAGATGCAAATCAGCAGAATTATTTTAAAAGACAGTCAAAGATTGGATATCTAAATCTGCTAGGGAAATAACTTGCTCATATATGTACAAGAACACAAAGAAAATATGGCTCATAGAAAGGAGAATGTTGCGCAGTCAAATATAACTTATTCTAAGACTGGTCATTGAGAAAATATAGCAATAGTAAGGCACAACCTCTCACCACTTCAGTCAAATGCATTGATGTTGAATATTGGATCGCAATGACTTAAGGAGCAGCAAAGAGACACAATGGAACTTAGATCTGAAGAAAGATAACAAGAAAAAAAATTCAGTGGCATTTTATCTTGATTCAAACTATGAAAGCCTCTCAATTCTGACTATGGAGATAAAAATATGGATTGAAGCATAAAAACCTAAACTTGGACACTTGGTGTATGGCTATTTGTAATATGATTGAAAGCATTGACGTAGCGCATCTTTAAGCATTGTTGAAGCCATGATAAAGTAGTTATGAGACATGAAGAGGGAATAATGTGCTAATTGATGATAAAGCATCAATCCTTCTATCTTGAGTAAAAAGAAGAATAACACTATGACAGGGGGAGTCACAGACGCATGAAGATCTACCATTCATGAAGAACAAAAGTAGTTTGATAGGGGGAGTCCCATAGCACTCCTTTGCCATTGATGTTAAAGGGGGAGGGAAGAAGAATATTGCCATCAATAACAAAGGGGGAGATTGTTGACCTAGGTTGTCATTGATGTCAATATGGCAATATTCTAGATACTAGATGATGATATGAAGCCAAGGGGAAACAGGGCAGATCCATGAAGAGATAGGAGCAAGGCCATTAGGATAGCCAAGCCATAAGCAAGAGTTTGTTAACGGAGGAGTTAACAAAGGAGGCATATCAAAGCTCTTGCAGAATATCAGAGCAAGAGAGGCATATTGCATAATATTAGAGCAAGAGAGGCATATCAAAAAAGGCATAAGCCATCAAGGTATGAAGGTATAAGGGCAAGTCTTTGAAAGACACTCCCAAGCTAGAGGAGCCACATTGGAGCAAGAGGAGCCAGAGGAGGAAAAACAGAGCTATTGGAGCTATAGTAGGAGCCATATATATTATATTTATATATATATATATATATATATATATATTATTAATATTTCCACAAGAAGAACATATGAGAGGAACAAACAGGAGCAAATAGAGCTATCGGAGGAGCAAAGAGCAAAACAGAGCTATCGGAGAGCATATATGGACGCATTTATACTATCGGGAGGTATTGGGAGTAATATAGTGTATATGCAGGCGAAATACACTATCAGGAGTAGAAATCACATATATGTATGCAAATACATTATCGGGAGTAGAAATCACATATATGTAATCAAATACACTATCGGAAGAATAAATCACATATATGTATGCAAATACATTATCGGGAGCAATATATAGGCAAACACACTATCGAAGGCCAAAACTCACATATATATGCATATAAACTATCGGCGGCAAAAACCTATACATATATGCAAATAAATTATAGGAGCAGGAAGACAGAGTTTATATATATGTGCGTTATATACACTATCAGAGGCAGAGTGTACATATACATCATAATACACTATCGGAGGCGGAAATCACATACATATCAAAAAACCTATGCATAAAGGAAATTTGTAGTATCGGAGGTGGAAAACA